>JAQMCW010000012.1:19452414-19465195 GCA_030068335.1 Chrysichthys cranchii
GAAATGGTAGTGAGAGTAAGAAGCCTAAGCGTATAACAGTTGAAATAAAGAAAGAAATAATTGCAAAATATGAGAACCGCCACCATATCCCTCCGCCACCGTCCACCTACACCAACAACTACGTCTCTACCGCAAAGGGAACGTGCATTAAAATTATCTGTTTATTTTTCTATAATTAAGGTGATTTTAATTTTATTCTATATTTTATTGCCACACATAAACCCATAATTCATTTCAAAAACATGTTTTGAGGCTGAAACACATTCATTGTATTTACATTCATTTCAATGAGAAAAGTCGATTTGGGTCACAAACAGAGTCTCAGATTATTATCAGAAGAAATCATTAAAAGCAATTATCAGAAATGATCAAAAGTGTTATACAAATAAAATTGATTTCAATTGAATCCTGGTAAATCGTGCCCCAATGCTTTTTCACAATAGACAAAATTAAACAGACGAGCGATGCTCTTCACTCTTTACTCCACTCGTGTCAAATGTTAACAAGCAATATCACAATTTTACCTTAAAAACATGTTTTGAGGCTGAAACACATTCACTGTATTTACATTCATTTCAGTTGGAAACATTGATTTGCGTCGCGAACAAATCAGGTCACGAACAGAGTCTCGGAGCGGATCAAGGTCGTGACCAGAGGTTCCCCTTTATATATACTGTACATATATATATATATATATATATATACGTGTGTGAGTGTGTTTGGTATGACACAGTGTCTTCTGTCTCCATGTCATCAAAGGGGCCATGAGCTCCTGGTAATAAGGCAGGAGGATAAATGGCGTTTGATTACCATAGCAGTGCAAGTATTCAATCGTTACGTAATTTTTTTGTCAACATGCATTACAAGGTGATCTTATAAAGTCATTAGGATTTCTGGATCAGCATAATGCATACACATGACAGGATTCCTCATCATCCACCACAACATCATCACATCCCATTACATCATGGAAGCGCATATAGCAGAGCAAACAGAGCACAAACACACACAGGCAAGCTTTGTGCACAGGCGCATTGTCATGCTGGAGCAGACGGGAGACGGCAGTGCTACAGCACACAGAGACATTCTGTACAGCCGCATGTGTCGAACTTTGTGGAACTTTGTGGTGTGATGTTCAGGGGTGCGCATACTTTTGTCCACACAGTGTACATCAAACAGGAAGAAAACTATAGGAGGAAAAACTATTTCAGACTTTTGACCTTGCCATGACCTTGGAAACAGATCAGTTCAGGTCCAAAATCTGACCTGTTCACCCGCGGGTCATGATGACCATTCCACTTAAATTCTACAAGCATCCACCCTGACGAGGATCTCAGACGGACAGCGGTGCGGTTGTGGGGGCACAAGAGCACCCTCCATGATAAAGTTCACGGATCGGATCTCTAGGCTGAGTGTCTGAGTCCTGCGAGCACTGCAGAGAGCCCAACTCCGCCGAATGCAAGTGGCATAGTGATGAGATTCCTACAGCAGGCACACACTTCTGTCAAAGCCCCACTGCATCACTTCAGCTGTGCGGTGTGTGTCCCGTGGGCATCAAGGTGGCAACATGCTGGTCACCTGCACATGACCGAGTGCCCTCGGTGCGGGACACATGAGCACAGACAGACACGCACACACACGGACGTCTGAAAGGACTTTCAGAGCCACAGAAAGAAAGTAACGGGGGTCTGTTGAAGACCAGCGGAAAGGCAGTAATCAGAGAAGAAAAGGTTTCAGAGTGCATTGAAAATGTGTGTGTGTGTGTGTGTGTGTGTGTGTGTGTGTGTGAGAGAGAGAGAGAGAGAAAGAGAGAGAGGGAGACAGAGAAAGATAACTCACCTAGATTTATTGCAGATGCAAATTTGCATGCACTGAGACAGTAAGACCATGGGAGACGGATCACTGTAAGTAGCTGTGGACACAGAGTATCTCTCTCTCTCTCTCTCTCTCTCTCTCTCTCTCTGTCTCTCACTCTTGTTCTCCTTTTTTTCTTTTAGTAAAATGGCAGTAATATTTTCAGTGCATAGATGAGTCACGTACGCGCTCTGAAAGGATGCGACGATGTAGAAACCCCTCGTTACTTATTCTCCTTCTCTCTCTCCAGTCGGCTCACGCGACTCCGATTCACAGCGACCTTCCTCCAGCTATGGAAGTCTCAGTTTCATCGTGTCTCTCCCAGTCACTCTCCTCCCCTCTCTCGCTCCCTCTCTCTCCCTCTCTATCGTTTTTCGATCTTTCTTCCCTTCTATCCCATTTGCTCGCTCCCTCGCTCTTGGTCCGGCGCTCCACGTCCTCCCTCTGCCTGGTTACTATGGATACTCCCATCCAGAGAGGACGACTGTCTCCGCAGCCATGCAGCATTCAGCACTACAGCCCTCGATACTGTAACGCTTTCTCTCTCTCGCTGCTTTTCTCTCTCTCTCTCTCTCTCTCGCGTGCGCGCGCACACTCGTCTCTCTCTCGCTTTGCTGGTTAACTCCTTCAGCGCCTCAAATTAAAGCCACTCTACACCTTTAGTCATCATCAGTCCGGACGGACGTAATCCGAGCGGACGGACGTAATCTCAATCTACACCCTATCAATATGATTAGGCATCGTTTAAAATCACACTCGTGCCCTGTATTCTCATTCTTCCTTTTTGTCTTTTTCCCCTCTGCACGCGTCAGGAGCGGGAAAGCACGGAGGTTCTACACCCCGAGAAAAAATGCCCAAGTAACACAAACAGGCGAGATGGAGCATGAAAGAAATACTTTACATGCTTTACTCACTCTGTGTGTGTGTGTGTGTGTGTGTGTGTGTGTGTGTGTGTGTGTGTGTGTACGCAGTTACTGAGATCTCTTAAATGTTCCTCGGGAAGCTTTCTGTAATCCTGGGACTCATAATATCTGTTTCTCTCTCATTCTTTACATATCTTTATAGAAACCGAAATGAAGATTTGCCCTCCTGCCCTCGCTGAAGGCATTTCACCTCCTGAGTGGTTTTTCTACACTCACAGGATGTATATTACGAGCTGGGACATTGTTTAGACCTCAATGCACCTGATTTCTTGAATCTGATCAGGCAGCAGGTGTGCGTTTTGTGGATTTGTGTATAACGGCACGACTCGCTCAGAGGTCCGGATGTAACGTGACTGACAGGTTTATATGAATTCAATTCAATTTTATTTGTATAGCGCTTTTAAAAACAGACATTGGCGCAAAGCAGCTTTACAATACATAATGTTCAATTAAAGGCTTATTAATCAGTAAACATATCCATAAGTGCATATATATACACCTGTCGCGGGTTCAGTGTATCGTGGATTTTCAAATTTTGATTTGGGAAATTTTTTGGCTTTTGCGGGACTCTGGAATATAAAATATAATTTTTTTAAAAATGTTAATTCAAACATTAAAAGAACATTTAAATCGAAATAGAACTACGCACTGTATTTCATCAGCGGATGAGTACACAGTGGCGGTGTACGCCACTTCCGCTTCAGCTAGTAAACAGTCTGTAAACAGGAAGTGACCTCACCGGCAGTAGGTACGCAAGTAGAATTTTATATGTTGTTAAAATTACATATGTTTAAGAGTGTAGAAAGTGTTTAAGAGCATAGGACGTGTTTATAAGAGTGTGCAAATGGTTTATAAAGCCTTACTACGTATATATATATAAGTAATAAAATAAATGTGACGGCGCTACGTCAAGGGGTTTCACCTTTTGCGGGGGGGGCACTGGAACGTAACCCCCGCGATAGGCGGGGGTTCATTGTATCTCCCTATCTCTAATGAGCAGCCTGTGGCAACGGTGGCAAAGAAAAACTCCCTGAGACGACAAGAGGAAGAAACCTTGATATTACAGCATGTTATGTTTCCATAGTAACAGCTCTATGCTAGTTTAAGTATTATCGTTGAAATTTTTTTGTCTGGTTGAATATTTCTTAAAGTTTTGGGTGGCAGCGCTTTGTAACAGTCACGGCTCTTTGGAAACTGTTCAGGATACAGGGTTATACTTTGACAAGCAGCATTTCTTACTGAGAGAGAGAGAGAGAGAGAGAGAGAGAGAGAGAGAGGCTGGTGAGGGAACAACTGTTTATTGTGGCTATAATATAAGTCATGGCAGGACCTAACTTTCCTAAATCTTAACTATAAACCTTTAAAATCCACAACATGCCGATGTGTCCACTTTATCTGTTGGCAAATCGCTGTGGTTTAAGAGCAATAACACACTCCATGCCCGAAAACGATCCAAATAATCCAAACATCACACAACCCCCGGGGGGGACCATATCGTAAAACGTTAAATATTTCACATATATTTGTTTATCACTTATGTAATTAGCTGACTGTTTCTGATAGAGGGAGAAATGGATAGATGGTGTGCATGTGTGAACGAGAAGCATCGCTCTGCATTGTTACATAAAACACTAGAACAATGTCATCATTACTCCGTTTCTGTCTCTGTGCAAAAGGGAACAACCTCAGCTCCTGCTGATAATACCGCGCTCCACATGTGTTTGTCAGGAGGTGTTAGTGTTAGCACATGAGCCTGCAGGCTCTTCCACCCACACACACACACACACACACACACACACACACACACACACACACACACACAGCAACAAGCAGCAACAAACAGCATGGAAAGTGTATTACGCATTCTGAATTATGGCAAACCCGTTTAGAGACATACACACAGCCATGACACACCTCCCAGTGGACACATCCCATATAAATATATATATACAGTAGTACCTCGCACATTCCCGAGGTTAGGTTCCAGACCCTGGCACGGATGTGTGAAAATCGCAAATATTTGGTGGAGTCACTAAAAATGCTAATAAATGCTTATTTCTAAAGTTTAAACCCTAAATAGGACCCAAATCATGCTCCCAAAGCACTTTAATTTCCTATAAAAGTTAGCTTAATATATTACCCTTAAAAAAAAATAATAAACGGTTGACGTAAAAACAGAGTACAGTATCGCCTAATTGATATTTGCTGCACTAGCGTCTGTAAAGTACGGTTATATTCATAATTCATTGTTGATGTTTAGGCATCTTGAGGTTTGTTATAAGTTAAATAAAAAGCACCGAAAACACTTATCACACTTGTATCAAATACCCGCGTGTTAAACTGAGATGTGGGGAGATGAACTGCGATTTCATTCATGTAGTACACAAAGCGTCTGAGCTCCCAGCCAATCAGCAACGAGGAAAGTTGGTACCCTGCTCTGTGATTGGCTACTTCTCACCCTTCCAACCAATAGCGTGTCATCATGGAGCCTACGGCATCATCAAAACAAACAGTACATACGCATTTGCTATGGACATTTTGCTATGAAGATTTCGCAGATGTGTGAAAAAAACGCGAATCTGTGAAGTCGCGAATCCAGAAACGCGATGCATGAGGAACTACTGTATGTGTGTATATATATATATATACACACACACACACACACACACACACAGGTAGTCCTCAAGTTACGATGGAGATGCGTTCTGCCACACCCATCGTAAGTCAAAAATATCGTATGTCGTAAGTATTGGAGTCTTTTCCTGTAGAAGACATGCTTCTGAATTAAAATTAGCTCTTGAAGCACACAAAAAACCCGTGGTAATGCACCGTACAGTACACCAATACACAAGGGAACGTTTGCGGGAGAGAGTGAGGCATCACAGAAGGTGAGTGATCCGGGTGTCATCTGAACATCCGCATACGTCATACGCTGTTATGCTGCCTGCGATTTTTAAATATTATACAATTATAAATATTTACAATTTTTAGCGTATCACAATCATCATCGCAACTGAAAAATCATAAGTTGGGCCATCGTAACTCGGGGAGCACATGCGTACTTATTGCATCACTATACAGATATCTCAAAAGTAAACGCACCATCCGTTTTTAAAAATGTATTTTTAGAAACTTCCTCCTAGCTGCTCGGCCATAGTACCCAAGTTGATGGAGATCCCACACAGAAATACTCCAACTCACTTGGAGTCGCTCTGTGACATCAGCGGCCTTACAACGGGGATTTATTTCACCGATCCGCTCGACGGTCTGAAGACCCCTGTCCGAGGGCCCGGGTCGACCTGAGCGGGATGCTGTGGATTCCTTTCTTTTGCTTTTGAATTGAACAATCACTCTGTTGACTGTAACAAGATGAATCCCAATGTTTTGTACAATCATACGCTGGCTAAGTCCACCCTCAGACTGACCCACAATACAAACTCTTTGAAAATCACACAACTCTTTGGCTTCTGGTGTTCGCCGCATGGCTAGTCGCTCTAAGCAATTAATATCCTGTAATCTGACATGAACAATAATCAGATATTAACAAGTTTGAAGCACCAGATGGTGTCCGCATAGATAACCCCTAATGAGGGGGGTGTATTTACTTTTCAGATGTCTGAGTGTGTGTATGTATATGTATATACAGTATATATTTCAGCCATTCAGGAAACTATATATGTACCGGAAATACATGGATGATGCCCAGATCACCCGCCACGCGTGACACTTTACTCTCTCCCGCAACTCACGGATTTTACTTGTGTATCAGTGTACTGTTCAGAGCATTACTGCTGTCTTTTTGTGATTATTAACGGAACAGCTTCAGGACGTACGGAGCTACTGTCTGTAGCCGGAGGTCAGTATTTGTGTAGCGGGGTGTCGCAGCTGGACGGAGCTCAGAGACACAGTGCTGCTGCCTCCGCCAGGTGCGGGCCTCTCTGAAAAACTCTCTCTTTTGACAGAAATGTGATTTAAATAAAGTCTTCAGTGAGTGTGTGTGGTCTTCTACAGGAAAAGACTCCTGGGTAGGCTAGGCTAAGCTGAGCTAAGCTAGGCTGAGATACCTAAGCTAGGCTAAGTGGTTCAACACAACGGTTCGACATATGATATTTTCGACTTATGATGGGTGTGGCAGAACGCATCTTCATCGTAACTTGAGGACTACCTGTACACTTATCTCGCTATGTAGGTTGTTAAGGTATCCTCAGTGTACAGCTATTAGCAACCATCAGGAACTATCACAACCACACTTGCTGCTTAAGTTGTGATTGAAAAATTTTCACATCTAGAAGATCACTGAGGTATATTTCTTTGCAAGTTAAATAGTGAAGTGGTAGTGTTCTGTCAGAGATGTTCAAGTTGATCGTCTAAGGAAATTGTCTTGTTGAAATGTTTTTGCTGTTTTCAACGCTTCATTGAAAACTGGTGTACAGTCATAAAACTGTTGTACCGGCATAAATCACATGATAGCTCCTTAGTTACTTTTGTGTGAGGCTATATTGATGTTTAATGTCTCGCCCCACCGAAAAGTATGGTCACGAGCCGCTGCTGTAAACAGATTAAGGATAAAGGGCCTTGCTTGCAAAGGAAAATTTACATTTCGCACTCAGACATTGCATGCTAATGCTCCCAGTCGTAATACTTTCTTATATGTGTTAGGTAATATCGTGGATTTTTTTTCACTCTGGTTGCACTGGTTGTAATTATTAACATTATTACTAATCATCATTATTCATATTACTGTTATTACTATCATGAATTTTATTATTTAGTTATTGCTATATCCATTCACATGCAATTATTTTGGCCTGTTTCCAAACCCAAGCAACCTTCTGAAACAATCCAGACTTTGTGGTTGGACATGCCTGCATCAGCTATTGTCAGGGCAGCAAGTTACCATAAATATTGGAGTAGAAGGCTGTTCATAAAAAAAAAAAAAACTAACAATCTTGCAGATAGGTTTCTAAAAAAACAATAACAATGTTTAGCTGTAGACACACCCTGCTAGAGGAGATAAACTTGTCTTATAGTCCAGAGAATACAGTAAAGTATTGTAATGTGTGGACTTTCTCGACCCTTGTGTGGGTTAGAGCTGAACCCTGAGCAAGAACACACAGAGGTTTAAACTCCTTTCCATAAGAAATGCCATTATAATTTAACTTCTACACTTGGCTGAAAAGGCAAATGGCCTCTGGTGATATGTTTTCATAGAGATAGAAACGTATACAATGAGGGGGTCAATGAATGGGTTTGTGTGCAGCTTCAGAGCAACATGACTTCTCACAGTGTTGTATTATAGCGCCTTAAAGTCTGCAATGTGCCCTTAGGTTCTTGCTCTTGATATTACTCCGTATTTTGTCTCTCAGTCAGAAGTTGAGCTTTAAAGACCGTGTAAGGATGGCCAGTCCTCGTGGTCAGAGCATCAAAAGCAGGCAGACGTCCGTCACAGACCGGCGTTCCCCAGGCGCTGAGATCAACGTCGACGGCTCCAGTCCAGTCAAAGTGCAGAAGAGTTGGAGCTTCAACGACCGCACTCGCTTCAGACCCTCTCTCCGCCTCAAGAGCCAATCTCGCTCCACCACCGATGGTGAGACCTCACGGTGATGTCAGATTTGTGATGTGGAAAAAAAAAAATCCCAAAAAGTATGAATTGAACACCTAGCCTGTTTGTAATTCTTTCCAAATTACTGACAATAGACCTGAACGTCATGTCATGCCTCATGACACACAACGTTCATATGTATTGTATATGAAATATAAGTTTCACTGTCACTTGTGAAGCATCATGTTAGCACCTGATTGAATGACAGGCGATATTTTTGTGAGCAGTGTGTCCTCAGGGACAGATGGTTCTCACTTTTCCCCAGAAGTCTCCTGCTGAGCTGGGGTCTGTTCTCCCCCTCTTTATCCTCCCCCCTATCCCTTTATCCCTCCCTCCGTGGGCTGCCACTGCAGATCCTGTCTCATCTCTGCATCTCTGGGAATACAGTGGTTTTGTCAGACATCCAAACCTACAAAACTGTACACGCACTTCTCATATGCACATACCCACGCACATGTATTCTAGGATGCGACCTCTTCCAGCGTTTTGAGCGTCAGTCTTCTACACACTCTGAGATTTCAATCTGAGGTTCATCAACCCTGCCTACAGCAAGACAAACTCACGGCTGTAATGAACACACCGCGTGTGCGCGTATGCTGATTTTGTACAGTTGAACGCGGTTTTCATTTGTAGCTCATATGAGAAGAGATATTGGAGAATGTGGTGTGACTGCAGTAACAGGATTTGCTCAGATTACAGGATCTCTCTAAAAACATTTTTTGCAGAATAAAATAGTGCAATCCAGGACCTGTAATGTATTCTGTAATTTTTTTTTATTTTTTATTTTTATTTTTTTTACAGAAAATAGCCCAAACTGAAGGTGCAATCTGACTACTTGCGTACCTGAACCCTGGCAAAACATACATACACTAGCATTTGGGCATAATAGCATACATTCATACGAGTATACATACATACGTACATGCACATTTGCGTGCTTGAATACTAACTAAAATGCATACTAGCATATTCGAATGCTAGCATGCCTGCATACGTAAATAACACTCTAGCAAACATCTATAAAATATACTTACATACTTGAAGACTTGCACATTTACATGCTATCACTCTTGTTTACTTCAATATAGAATAGCAAATAGAGCATAATAGCATATTTGCATACTGACATATTTTCCTGATTGAATACTAGCATACTAGCTTACATGCATTTCTTAACACTAAAAAGCATGTCTACTCTGACATACTTGCAAACTTCACTAATATACGAGCAAACATGCATGCCTCCTTTCCTACTTCAAAAGTATTGGAATAGCAAGGGCAATTAATTTGTTTTTGCTGTGCACTGAAGACATCTGAGTGTGAGATCAAAAGATGAATATGAGAAGAGAGATCAGAGTTTCAGCTTTTATCCCCTGGTATTTACATGAAGATATGTTTAAAAACATAGAGCATAACACATTTTGTATCACACCACCAAGTTTTTTTTAAGTGAGCTAAAGTACTCATTGGAACATGACAAGTGACAAGCATTTCTTGTGAACCAGGGGTGTCATATAAGATTGTTTAATTATTAAGTAGATCTTTATGTCTGCTCTCAGTTTAACCTTAGTTTAAACTTACCTTTAGGCTGCATTTGTAGTTAAGAAGGGTAGACCAACATGAAGACCAGAGAGCTGACTATGGGAGAAAAGCATGCCATTCTGAAGCTGAGAAAAGGGGAAAATCCATCAGAGGCATTTCAGAAACACTGGGCAGAGCCAGTACCACAGTTTGGTATGTCCTGAAGAAGAAGAAAACCACTGGTGTACTGAGCACCATGCATCAAACCAGTCATCCAAGGAAAACAAATCCAAAACAAGAGTCCGTAACATCATGAATAACCTCGAAAAAGCAGGGGTGGAAACATCACAGTCTACAGTTCCAAGGGGACTTCTATATAACAACAATATAGAGGCCAACTGCAAGATGCAAACCACTTATCAGCAGTAAAAAACAAAAATCAGAAAGCCTGATTTGAATTTACAAAAAAGTACACAGATGAGCCAGAACAGTTCTGGGACATTTTATAGACAAATGAGATTAAGATTAACTTCTCCCAAAGTGATGTAAAGGCCAAAGAATGGAGAAAAAAGGGATTTGCTCATGATCCTAAACATATGAGCTCCTTTGTGAAGCATGGTGGAGGTTGTGTATTGGCTTGAGCTTGCATGGCTGCTTCTGGAACAGGCTCAATCAGTTTCATTGATGATGTAACTCATGATGGTATAGTAGCAGAATGAATGCAGAAGTCTACAGAAACATATTGTCTGCCAGTTTATGGAGAAAAGCTTCCAAAATGATCAGGAGGAACTTTATTATGCAGAAAGACAACAATCCAAAACACACTGCCACCTCAACAAAGGATTTTATTGAGTCATTGGGGGAGGAAAACGGAAGGTCTCGGACTGGCCAAGCCACTCACAAGATCTTAACCCAACCGGACATGCAATTCACCTCCTGAAGAGAAGACTGAAGGGTGAAACCCTGAAAAATAGACAGCATCCAAAAGATGCTGTGGTAAAATCTTGGAAAGGCATAACCAGTGAAGAACCAAGAAATCTGGTGGGGTCTTTGGGTCGCAGGCTTGATAGATAGATTGATGGATGGATGGATACTTTATTAATCCCAAAGGGAAATTCACATACAGTGGCATATTGTTAAAAGACTATATTAAATTTAAAAGTGATAGAAGTGCAGGTATAACAAACAATAACTTTGTATAATATTAATGTTTAATGTTAACCTTTACCCCCCTGAGTGGAACTGAAGAGTCGCACGGTGTGGAGGAGGAACCATCTCCTCAGTCTGTCAGTGGAGCAGGGCAGTGATCCAGTTATTGTAACCAAGGGTTATGCAACCAAATATTCAGTATTTTTTACTTTAATTTAGTTGAAAACATTTTGTTCCAAAACCTTAGCTCACTTGAAAAACTGGGTGGTTTGATATAAAATGTGTTATGTTCTATGTTTTTTAACATATCTCGATGTAAATACCAGGGGATAAAAGCTGAAACTCTGATCTCTCTTCCCATATTCATCTTTTGATCAGACACTCAGATGTCTTCAGTGCACAGCAAAAGCAAATGAATTGCCCTTGCTGTTCCAATACTTTTGGAATACGGACGGGAGCATGCACGTTTGCTCGTATGTTAGTGGTGAAGTTGGCAAGGGTGGACGTTTGCAAGTATGTCAGCGCAGACATGCTTTTCGGGCCTTTATGTTCCAATACTTTTGGAGCGAACACTATATCGACGAACTAGTAAACACGCTTTCACTAGTATAAGTGCAGATGTGCATAGTGAAACGCCACTAAATGTTTATACTAGCATACGTGCATACTTTCAAAATGGACATACTTGTAATCATGCATACTCGGTCTTTGAAAATGTAAAAGTACTGAACATAATGAAAAAGTAATTAAACCCATTTTGCTCACTCTTTGGTGGCTCTTTTGTTATTAACAATTGTATAGTCTAAAAGACGTTCTCTTTATTCTTCTCCATCTTAATGTAACAGTAAAGAGAGCTCACTGACACTGATGACTAAGTGCAAGATTAACTGTACTGCAAGAGAGAGCTGATGTACGTGTGTGTGCGTATGTGTGTGTGTGTGTGTGTGTGTTGGAGCAGGTGAGGCTAATATGGCACCGGAGGAGGGCTTTGATGAGAAAGGCTGTCACTGTGAGCTCTCCGCTGAGGACTTGTTACCGGCAGTGAAGAGCGTCATCCGAGCAGTCCGGTAAACCTCAACACGCCATCACACTGTTGCACTCTCACACCACTTTTACTTAGACCACAATTACAAATTGAACACTGAGCTGACCAGTCAAGGGTTTTAAACCTTGTAGAGGGGCTATGGCGGTTCTAGGATTTAAACTGATAACCTTCTGGTCAATAGCACAGACTCCTAACCTCTGCACTACATTTATTCATACTTGCATGCTTGCACACTGGATTACTAGACTACTGGCAACCGTGGTTGAGTTGAACACTTGCAGACTAGCAAGCATGCAAACTTGAACACTAGCATACTAACCACTAGCAGCATACACGTTCATATTAGTACACTTGCTTATGTGAGCCATAGAATATCTACATAAGCCACACTACGTACATGCATACTGGAATACTTGAGCACTTCCTTCTTGGACTATTAGCATACTTGAATACAACCAAATCTGCCTGTTCTACCATTTCAAATACAACTCGAATTCCAGAAAAGTTGGGAATTCTTTAAATTTGAATAAAATGAAAACTAAAAGACTTTCAAATCACAAGAGCCAATACTTTATTCACAACAGAACATAGATAACTTAAATGTTTAAAGTGAGAAATTTTACAATTTTATGCACAAAATGAGCTCATTTCAAATTTGATGCTTGCTACAGGTCCCAAAATAGTTGG
>JAQMCW010000012.1:19564327-19575473 GCA_030068335.1 Chrysichthys cranchii
TTCTTTTGCTGCGAATTGCAGGTTGAAGTTCATTTCGCAGCAATGTACAGGAATTTACACTGTTCACTGTTTGTCCATGCGCTTGGAAATGCACCAGAATAAGAACCTTCATGTCCCAAAAGAACCTTAAGACGATTTTCTTGGGAGAGGACTGACTTTTGAATTTCTTCTTCTCTGGAGAAGATGTATGTCTCCACTCCATGCTTTGTCTTTTACTCTTTGGGAAATCACGTAATTTGCCTAATTAAAACTTGCCTTTTCATTTTGATTCTCCCTCGTACAGAAATCAGTCACCTCGTCAACTGAGAGAAAGATAAGGCATGTGTTGATACACTGGCAGCTTTTTGAGGTAAAATAATAATTGCTGGCTTGTGGCAGACATACGGTATTATAAGTCACTCAGGAGGACAGTTTTTTTTTTTTTTTACTGATTAATTTTATTATGACTATTAGTAAGAAAAATCTAATTCCATAAAGTGGTCATATTTTAATACATAACGCTACCAGTGTGTCATTTTCCACTCAGAAAGACAGCGTGTGGACACGGAGAGAAACAGCAGCTTGGAGGAGAAGGAGGAGTGAGGAGAAACCAGCAAATGCTTCAGGATTAGATTAGCAGAGGAGGCAGTATTTCACTGTAAAAGTGTGTGTGTGTGTGTGCGTGCGTGCGTGCGTGTGTGTGAGAGTAAGAGTGAGAGACACTACTATCTTTGGTTAAACAATCCTGGAGTGACTTTTTTTTAAAAGGAGTTTGGAGAACATTTTTATCTCGGGAAAAAGATGCAGATGAGCTGTTGCGCTCCCTTAAAACGAGAAACACGGTTGGAAGCGGATTATGCTGTAACATTCCTCACACTTACAGTGAAATGATTTGGCACAAAAGACCGTGTTTCCCAAAGGCCTAACTATGCACTATGCAAATTTCGACTTGCACAGTGCATACGATCTTATTCATATTTGTGCAGGTGATGAACGAAAGACTTCCTTCATAACTACGTCTAAGCAGTGCTCCTGGTCTGTGCTCCTTAATCGTGCCAAGCATTTCTGAAGGAGGGTTTCTGTGAATTGCTGAACCAATCTGTGTTCATGGATGACCTTTTAACTGCCTTCTGCGTGTCAAACACGTCTGTCAAGCACTGAGAGAAAAAAAAAAAAAACCCTGGGTAATCGTTAAACTTTTGAAATTAGAGTTCCAGCAAGTTTCTGGGTTATAATCTGGATGAGCACATCCTGACATCCTGTTCGTAACCATGTACCAAAGGGAGCTATAAAGATTCCTGTGCTGTGCCAATTTCTATCAGAGATTTATAAGAGGATTTAGGTTCCTCTTGCAAGAAAAAGTGAACTTTCTCGAATGGAACGACACAGCAAATCAAGCTTTCCAGAACTCACAGAAACACTGCTTCAGCAGCACACCTCTACTCCAACATCCAGACCCAGTGCTACCTTCTGTAGTCCATGTAGATAAGAAGAAATGCTTTCTCATTGTCATGGGAAAACTCCAAAGCTGCACCCCAGTGCATTTTACTTCAGAAACCTACCCCAGCTGGACACCCCAAAGTGTGGAACAGAGACGTCCTGCATTGCAGGAGTGGAGACCTGTTCCTGTTTCTCATGGACCACCTCAATCTTGAATACATCAAGACAATAAAGAGATTAAATCCACATCACACCTGGTGGGCATTATCCTTCACCAGATTGCCGTTCATTCTACACTAAAACCAGCGCTCTGTCCTGAATGCACAAAGGTCCACAAGAACCAAGATTTGGGTCCTGGCTCCAATGAAGCACCATCCACAGGGTATGGCATGGTGTAGACAGCCATCCTTATTCAAGATCCCTTTCATCATGTTCAGATCTCCCACCAAAGCACCCCCAGACCATCACCTTTCCTTCACCATGCTGGACAGATGGCGCCAAGTACTCCTCCAGTATCTTGTCATTTTTTTCTACGTCTCACAAGTGTTCTTCTAAGCGTTCCAAACACCTCAAACTTACATTCATCTGTTCATAACACATTTCCCCCCAATCTTCATCTGTCTAACGTCTGTACTCTTTGAATCTCTCATCTTAATCTCTTCCTTTTAATGGCTAGTCTCAGATATGGCGTCTTCTTTGCAACTCTGCCTAGAAGGCCAGCATCCAGCCGTCTGTCAGTTGAGGACCTGCGACTAAACTAGAGACTCTGATGTACTCGTCCTCTTGCTCAGTTGTACAGCGGGGCTTCCCACTTCTCTTTTCCTCCTTCTCTGTTTCTCTAAACCTTTCATCTAATCTCTCTGCCTAAGCTCTCCACAGCCATGGAAACTGCAGTAATCATTTTCAGTGAGGTCTTCTTGATAATACTGCCTTCCCAAAAGCCTTGTGTCAGACAGAGTCCACATTTTCCCAACAGTTAAACGTTCATTTCCAGCTGTCCTCAGGTTACCAGCCCTGGTGTTATGACCAGGACGAAGGTTTTAATCAAGAAACTGGAAGAGCCTTAAGGTTGTACTATAGCAGCAAACAACATGAATGGACTCGTCACCCCCAGTGGGTTGAACGTGCCCTAAACTCATCGTCTCGCTCACTCAGTGGGTCCCAGCATGCCCTTTTAGGCGGCTTCACACGGGAGGAAACTCTTCATAGTTCTTAGAACTGCTGGCGGAAGTAGCCCCTTTTTTGTGTTGATGATTATAGTTTAGGATGCTGCGTTTAGGGACTTCTTTAGCTCTTAATTCAGGGTAGGTACTCTCCCAGCACAACAGGAACCATGAGAGCCACAAAGATCGACAGCTGCATCCAGGACAGAGACTTGAAGTCCAGCTGCCTCTGGTACACCTCTAGGGCGGTTTAGTACCACACAACCAGAGGGCTCCATGCTTCAGATTCTAGGACACTTCATGTACTATTGCATTCATTTCCTGTCTACAGTCTATATAGTTTCCTGTCTACAGTCTATATAGTGCTTGTGCAACCTCATCATTGTGATATTCTCCACTGTGTATGTTCTGAGCCATGAAGGTGTCCCTTTTACCCGTACCTGCGCCCAACAATTCTTCGCGTTTCCCCTGTTGAATATCACAACGTTGTTTTTGATTCATGTGTGTTTTTAATTAAATCTGTAACGACAGTGAAGAGGTCATAATGCTTTCTGAAGCCATGAAAAACATCTGCTCAGTCAGTCAGAGGTTCAGCAGCAGTGAGTTTATGTGAAAACAAGTGTGCAGTGACACCCAAATTCATTCCTGGTACAGACTCGAGCATTTCTGCACACACGAATGTGAGATGGTGTCAAATATCAAATCCAAAACACACACACACACCCCATCATACCTTCACTGCTCTGAGCAGTAATTAGTGGTGTGGAACAGACAAAACCTGAAGGGATGCACAGTAACATGTACATATTTTAAATGAGATGAATGTTCAAGATGTGAAGAAACACACACACACACACACACACACACACACACACAGAAGATGTATTGATGTGGTCTCACCGAGACTGTGGTTGCTAAGATACTGGCGTAGACTGACATTGCCGAGCTGATTGGGCTGGATCTGCCCCACCTCCAGAGCTAGAGTAGTGCTATCACCTCTCATGTTCAGAGAGGCACACACTGAGTGCACCTTCAGGACCAGCACCGACACCTGCAGTGATGTACACACACACACACACACACACACACACACACACACACACACACAAGCATTTAATACGACACATCATGAGGAAAAGGTGAAATTGAAAGAGAGTGAGAGAGAGATAGAGGTGTCAGGACAGGGGGTAAGGGGGTGGATGGGGCAAAAACACAGACAGAGGGTAAAAAGCAGTGTGAGAGACGGCAGTACCAGGTCTTTGGCGTGCTCGTCAGTACTCTGCGAGGTCGCACTGGCTGCTTCGGGTGACTGGGCATCTTCTCCGTCCTGCACCGTCCCCTCAGCGGGCCGCTCGGTAGCGCTCGGACCACTCAGAGTGACTTTAAACCCGGAGATAGACATGTCGTCTGCAAACAAACACCTACAACTTTAACAGTTACGTCACAGTGAGACGTCACACCGACGCCTGGCATGCAACTGGTAAACCAAGGATTTAAGGATAATGTTCATAATTCCAACTTTAATGTTTTACGAACACACACACACACACACACACACACACACACACACACACACACACACACACACGACATGTACGAAATGTGTGGTGCTAAATTATGCAGGAGTCGTGTTTTTTTCTTTTGATATGCCTTTAGCAGCTCACAAGGCAATCCTGCCACCTAGTGGCCATCACACTACAGAAAGCCCCTTTATATCTTTATAAATACAGCAGTCCACCAGACTCGTGTTCCAGTAGTAGATTTAGTTTACACAGTAAAGACCATGAGCCAGAATCTGTGCAGAACAAACAAAAGGTGAGGAAATGTGTACAGTACTGTGGAAAAGTCTCGAGCCACCTTATTATTATTTTTTTTTTTTACTATAAATTTTGTTATGGATATTTATTTTATGAATTCTGCATCACAGCGCAAACACATTTTAGATTTCCCAACATTGCGTTTCCAAAAAATTATATGCATTTGAAAAATGGTTCTAAACGTAGTTAAGTAAAGAAAGCAACGTATTATATAAGAAACTTATTTTCAGACAAAAAAATAATGACGGGTCCTGAGTTTTGCTGCAAAAAAGAAAGAAAAAAAAAGAAAAAAAAAAGATGAAGCGAGTGCGACAGTCAGAGTGTCCAGAAGAGCGGGGGCAGATTCTCCAAGATGTTGAATAAAACTTACAGCTCATTTCCTTATTAAACTGCACACACTGTATATGGGACTGCAAAGGGTCGTCACACCAATAACTCACTCTGTTTAGTTTATTACTGTTAATGCACGCTGTAGTGTTTGTCTTTTAAGTAGTAAAATGCAATGCCATTATTTTTGAAGTCATCTTTAATTTACTAAAAAAAAAAAAACCCAAAAAACAGGGTGGTTCAAGACTTTGCCCAGTACTGTACATGTCACAGGTTCGTATCAGATAAGAGCAGTGAATGAAGTTAATATTATTTAGAATAAATAACTGTAATAAATAGTAACTTGCATAAGTAATGCTTGTGAAACAACATCAAGTTAAATGACACCAGCGTGTGACTTAAAGCTGGGCTTAGACGTATCCATATATGATATTATACTGCTCATGTTCATCATTCCTCTGATCCCTTATACTACCAGACCATAACATATTTTTCATAGGAATGTCTGAAAAACACTGAGAACCAGAACAGACACCAAAAGAGCAGCTTTTTCCCCAGTAAAGTGGGGGACCGACACGTGCATCTGGAATGATCTGAACACGTGGTGTTCCTAGAAGCTTCTGTGATCTCATGCTTTCAACCTGTATGGAGATGCTCGAGCAGGCCCTGTCACTTTCCGTCATGATAAATGGAGTATGTTTTAAACTCATTAATATGAAATAAGATCCATAAAAGCATCAAAATGGCTCATTTGGGGTTTTTTGGGCCAAAAGGAAAAATTATATTAAATAAATTAAACAGGCCTCCAGCGATCTGTAAACTCCAACACATTACAATATTTTCTTTTTAAGAGCGGTGCTCTCAAAGGATTACATTAAAAAGGAGACTTGATTTTTTTAAATCCACTTCCTGGCTGAGTTTCCGTGATGGCCACAATTCTCCAAAACTCAGGAGTGTGAACGATACCTCTCTCCAGCAGGCTGCAGGAATCATAGTCCTCCAGTAAGGAGCTGTCGAGGGAGATGTTGTCCAGAGACTGCAGTGAAGGACTCTTCATGTTCTTATAGGACACTGAGAAGGCTGACTGCGATCGATCCCTCATCAGGCGCCCACTGGAACACACACAGCCAGAAACACTCAGGGTGTATGTGTCATGCCTAAACGCCCACACAAACTCTAAATGCACTAATGCTATTATTTCTTTAATAATTAATTTACATATTATACACTCCCCCCCCCATCATCACTGGGGTCAGTTGGAAATAACATGGATGGATGGATGGATGGATTTATGGACGGATGGTTGGATGGACTTTACTGATCCAGGGAGAGAAACTGTTAAACATTACAATACCCCAAGTACGCAAGGTGAGAACTCATGACTCGTGACACCCTGGGGGTGGAGATGCTCAGTTGCCCCTACTGTTTATATGAAGTGGTGGAGAAGAAGCTCGAGGTTCACTGCTTAAAGCTCTGTTTTACTGATCAGAAGGTCAGGGGTTGAAGCCCCAGCACCACCAATCTGACACTGTAGGGCCCTTAACCGTCTCTGCCCTAGGGTTAACAATACCCTCTGACCCCAACCTACTAACAAGCTCGGACATGTGGAAAAAAAAAAAATTCACTGTGCTGTAACGTACACGTGACAAAGGACGGCTTCCTCTGCCCAATACCGGCGCAATCGAGGAATCCAGCGGTCATCCTAGTTCATCCTAGAATGTGGACAAATTGTCCGGTTCTGTCTGGACAAGTCAATGAGACGTCTATATTGATGCTTGTCCAACGCAATAGTCGGTAGGCACAGTTCGATTTATTTGACTAAAACCCTGGAAGGTCCCCTAGGATCCTGTGAAAAATGTCCTTTCTATCGCGCTTGGTTTGCGCCAATTTGTCACCACTCCTTTTGGTTTGTTTGGAGCTCCAACTATGATTCAGCACCTCAAGGACAGACTCATCCATCCTCAGGCTGCATACATCTTTAACCATTAAACATCTGGGGCTGTCCTGAAATACTTCAGGCAGGCAGGACTCACAGCATACACAAAGACCTGTGCAGCTCAGTAGGTGCAGTTATGGCATCTGGGTCTCCATGCATTGGGCAGGTGTGACCCAAATTGCTAAGGATGCAGCAAGTGCAACCAGCCTGCAAATCAAGACCAAAAAAGAGCTAGAGCAGATTCTGGTCATCATCCTTATGGGATTGTACTGAATTATTCGGACATAACCAGCCCTCTGATCTCAGTGAAAATTCACAGCAGGCTGGACAGCTTCCCAGGCTGAGTCAGGCGGTGGGGGCGTGATTCTGACGTGTACACCAAACAGGCCATTACTCCCAACACTCTTATCATTTTTTATCATCAGAGACAAAGACTTTTTCATTTTCAACAATGCAAATTGACCTTAAAGCATGTATGTGATAACTTCTTACTTTTTACTTCTGATGTTAATCCCGGTTTGTGCCCAGATGTCACAGTGCACTATACTCATTTCCCTTTATTAGGCAGACACCTTTATCTAAAACCACTTACAAGTCACTGGATCTACCACTGCCAAGAACTGTTTCTTCTTTATGTCATTTACAAATTACACCCCTATTCGAAAATTATGTATAACAGAGACACGTCATATATCATATGTAACTCAGTATCTTTATACACTCTCTTCATTTCGTAATTCTCTTTGCTTCATAAAAAACGTTTGTGTACAAAAATCAGGCTGTATTTTCTGGTCAGACTCTGAATATGGTACACTGCTGTAATCTCGTAATAACTAACACACTAATGCTACTGCTATTGAGTCAACAAGGACAAAATAAACACAGAACTGTTTCTCAAGGTGGCATGGTGGACCAACCCCGGATCTGGATTTGCACTTAGTATTTTGGACCGAATGGTCATTTAAGAGGAACGTACCCTTGGAATCCAAGAAAAAAAAAGGAACAGGTACAGATATCAATATCTAACTCAGTGCTCTGGTTCTGGACAGGGCCCGTTACCTGGACATAGACTGGGGTAGTCTGGCTCCCTGGCTCTTGTCGTTCCAGTCCCTTGAGACCGGCTCGCCCATGGGGTCCACTACAGTAGCCTTGCCCAGCGCAGCCTCACTCTGCAGGACTTTGGGCTCAGGTTTTATCTCCTTCCCCTCTTGAAACCCATCTGCACTGTTTCTTTTCTCCTCTGGGCCTGACCAGGCATTTTTCTCCTCAATGGATCCTTTCTTCTCAATTTGGGTGGGTGCTGAAAAAGGCAGGAGAGGTGCAGCACTCTGGCTCGGTATCTCGGTGTCTACACACAGCAGCTGTTCCATAGGACAGGCCGGTTTGCCTGTGCCCGCTGTGCTGTCTCCGGCCTCGCTGCCAACCTCCAGCGTGGCTCTGCTCCCAGACGGCGAGAGCTCCGAGCCCAGAGGGCTGCCGTCTGCGTCAGCTGTGGGCACGGGCTTCAGCAGCAGCGCAACCTCCGCGCTGCTCACCAGGAGGCCCACACATGCACCAAACGTCCGCCCGGTACCTTGCTGTGCCAAGCCATGCTGCTGCAGGTCCTGCTGCAGTGTGCGCTGCAGAGAATTCAGCGTTTGCTGCAGTTTCAGGAGGAACACATACTGGCTACGGCTAGCTTGCGCACTCAGCATCTTCTGTACATGTACCAACATCTGCATGTCCGCATCTCCGGTGGCTGAAGAAGAGAAAGAGGCAACGGAGGAAGACTCATTCAATCCATCCAGAGAGAAAGGCTTGTGCAGGCCGTTGGTTGGCTGGTTGGCCAACGTCTCCGAGCTGTAATATTCCTTCAACAGCTTGTTCCTCTGCAGCCGACCACTGATGTCGCTCAGCAACGTCCCGGTGCCCGCAGCTGCCTTGGGTTTCTGCTGGTGCTGAACATAGCGGGCAGGCTGGCACAGCCACAAGGTTAGTGGGAAGGAATCGACACACGGGGCGGGCCGATGGCTACGGGGACCCTCGTAGTCCACCCAGAACTGGGTGAAGCGCAGGGCCCACAGGTCGGTGGCTGATGGTGCCTTGAGGGCATCAGTACTGAGGGCGGGAGGTGCCAGGCCACGGTAAACATCATGCAGGCATGTGTCCCGTTCATGCGCATGCCGCTGGAAGACGGGGTGAAGCACGGGAAATGAGGAGGACGCCGAGGAGGTGAAGAAGGCTTGCTCCCGGAAAGCCTGCAGCAGAGCCTCGAGGTCAGAGCGGGAGCAGCCAGTTGAGTGGCGCGTGTTTGTGGCCACCATTTCAGATGTCTGCACCGAAATGGAGTGGGGCTGGTCTGGCTGGAACTGGTCCTGGTCACCAGGTATCACCAACTGCACAAACACACACACACACACACACACACACACACACACACATAGGCAGATGAGTGTATGTACAAGCAGTTTTGATGTTAATCATCCAAGGTTGTCAGTCAAAGCCAGGACCAACAGACTCCTTCATCGCAAGGTTTCTACCAGCAGAACTAATGCAGGCCACTGGAGAAATGGAAAAAACTCTTTTTAGATTATAGATTACACCAAAGTTCAGTGGCCTTGACTGAGTTCCATTTGTACTCGGAAATCAACTTATTTGAGTTCTGAGTCAGAAATGTCAACTGGAACGCCTGCTGAACTCGGATTTCCGATTAAGAAAGATCAGGAGCTCATCAACCAACCGTGAGTTGTAAGCAAAAGCTGTAGCTTTATCCTGTTTATTAAACTTCTGTCTGTTTTTGTGTCATTTAAGCAGTCGTACACACAGCACTGTCCAAGTTTTATCTGTGCTCATGTTGATGTGCTAAATACCGCGTAATGTGTCGTGTTCAGGTGGTGTTGCTAATTAATGGCTAACGGCTACCTAGTAGTGAGTAACCCTGGCTTCCTCCACCGCGTGACATTTAAAGAAAAGTCCTAAAAGGAAGCTGAAATTCCAGTTTAAAAACCCAAAGGTTATGTTTAATAGGGTGAGATCAGATTATTAGGGACATGTTTTGATCAGATTTCCAGTAAAACACCGGTGAAGGACAAAAGAGCAAGCACAATAGCGGTTTTCCTGGAGGCTCCATGTTGGTTTTCCGACATCATTCCCAGCTCCAAAATCTTACTTCAGAGGCAAACGGGATGCAGCATTAGTAAAAATCTGATGTGATATTAGGACTAGTGGGTACATGAGTTAAGAGCAGGGACCTGGTTTAATGCACACTATCGTAAAATTTGTAGAATGCGACTTTATGAAAAGCAGATTTTTTCTGTTCCACCTTTAGCATGAGACCGTCCACTCTGACGTCGATGTGCTCATCTGGCTTTTGGGAGTCATTGAGCTTATAGAGCTCCATGAACTGGACCAGACTGTGGCGCAAATCCAGACCAAACAGGTTTAGCCACACCAGGCTTTGTGGATCCACGACAAGCTGCAGGGCATTCAGCTGCACATATAGGTTAGGGCAGGGAACTGCAAAACACGCGCACACACACACACACACACACACATTTTTGCATTAGGTGTTAGTTGTTCTAGAAGTCATATACATCTCAGATAATGACTGGACACGAGCAGAAAAGCATATGGCTGATTAACCCACAGTAAAGGACAAAGGATTTTCCTACAATTGCACACTGACTGTCTTTACTTTTCTTATCAATAGCACTCCTGTTTATTTCTACTGCCGTCATTACTCAAGCAATCACATGAGCACTGAGTTGAGCTCACACGGATTCAGCTGTCCGTGTCATCATGAGGACCATCTGTTTAATCACCGTGTCTCAGTACACCTGGCATGCGAAATCTGTGGTTAAGCTAATGTTAAATAGAAATATTTGCACCTCTTACAAACAGTGCATAACTAGAAATTGCTTTATTTCTACTCTTAGTTGTTAGTCATTCTATTTTCTAGTTTTATTTCATGAATACAAAAGCTTTCTGCTTAGGTTTTTTTTTTTTTGATCTGCTTGCATTCAAAATCAAAATGTAAACTTGCACCGTGTTTAAGCAGGTCACTGATGCAGGCATTGGGGTAACCTTTACTGATGAAGGATGCTGCAGCTTTCAGTAGAAGAAAATCTAACATCATATCTTCCTGCAGTAGTAATGGGCTATCCATAATACAGGTGCTCCCCTAGTTACGATTTCTCTTACTTGATATGATGATTGTGATACGCTAAAAATTATAAAAACTTTTAGGATTCGTGAGCAGGCATCGTAACAGCGTATGATGTTCGACATTCGGACGACACCCGGAAGTACACGGACGACACCCAGATGTACGTGTCACTCACCTTGCGTGATGCCTCACTCTCTCCCGCAACTCACGGCGTTAACTTGTGTATCGGTGTACTGTACAGTGCATTACTGTCTGTTTTTTTATGTGCTTCAAGAGCTAATTTTAATTCAAAAGCATGTCTTCTAAACACCCCAGCATGTCTCCTACAGGAAAAGACTCC
>JAQMCW010000012.1:19688980-19703228 GCA_030068335.1 Chrysichthys cranchii
TGTAGGTAGACCATAAATAGAAGACAAATGAGTGAATGAATCAAAAATGCCATCCTCAAATAAATCTTTAATACACTTAATGCCTTTGTCATGCCAAAGAGAAAAGATAGAATCTAGACATGATGGTGGGAATAAATTATTATTTTTTTATTGAATTCTGGCCATCATTTTGACTGCCTGTCATTCTTGATAGCATAACTCTCTACTTACAGCAGTATTTGCCTTTGTCTCTTCTCATAGCTGATTTACCCACCTGATGCTAAACTTACAGAGAAGGAGGTAAGTGCATGAGGTATGCACATTTTTAATGATAATCTTAAGTTAGCTGCACTGTTCTGTATGTTTAAAATATATTTTTTTCTTCAGAAAACAAGCATATGCTACTTGTCCTTTCCTGACTCATTTTCAGGTAAGTTCCTTCAAAGTTATGAGAAGAACAGTCAGATCTGTGAAGTGGCCAAGTACCAAAATTAATAATGGTAGTCAGAATCATGATTTCCTTTGCCAAACATATTTTAACTTTCACAAAGTAACATCATATAATAAATGTTTCTAGTGAACCAATACTAACACGCTAGTTCATTTGTAACTGCAGTTCTATGAACACCACCACAGACAGTGACAATCACCTGGATACCGTTTTGTGTGCCTGTGCATGCATGCCAAGACATCAGCAGAGTCAAAAAATGACCACATGACTTGTTGTTTGATTGAAAAGTATTGTCGTACAGCCATAGTTCCCTGAACCATGGCTTTGACAACAGGCCAGATGGTGTTCATAGAACCACACTTACATACAGTCCGTCACTTCTATTTCACTTCTCAACCATGAGCTGTGGTGAGAATATCTCCTACCACAGGGTCATGATGAACCAACCCACTGTAGGAGTGATTGGAAAGCTGTTCAGAGATGACTGCCACACCCCACTGGAATTGGTGATCTAAATCTTCTGTCCTATAGCACCCAAATAGCAGTGGCACAGATTTCCAGAAGTGTCATGCCTCTAATTAATACCTATGGGCTGGAGATGCTCCTCATAGCATGACATATCTTGATAGGGGGCTGGTATCCGACTTGTCTGTAAGCCAAGATGATGGCCCACCACTTAGGAGGACAGTTTCTGTTCAGACTAGGGAACTCCTTGAGTCTTTTCCTCATGGCAGATGAATATGCAATCTGTCAATTGCAGTGTGAGGGGAGAAGCATAGTTGGTTGTCCATTACCATCCCAGTGTGCAGCAACATAGTGAGATCTGAGAGTTGTTCCAGGAGATCACAAGATCTTGACATAGGACTGCATCTGCAGATGGATACAGCAGCTCAGTCTTACTGGTACTGTATTTAGTTTCAGAAGGGAGAGGCTGAGTTTTGTGCCATCACCATAGCTTTGGTATGAAAATCCAAGTGAGAATATGACCTCACCAAGAGAATGTGTTACGAACGTCTACTCCATGTGGATCCTGATATGTGCCCCTCCAAGTAAGAAGCAAACCACTACAATGCTGTGTCACGAGCAGCAAGACTCATGAGGATGGACAGGAGTGTGTTATGATTGTGTCAAATGTTGCTGAAAGGTCAAGGAGGATGAGGACTGATCAAGCAAGATGAAGATTCTCAATAAAGGCCCAAAGGCAGTTTCTGTGGAGTGTGTGACATGCAAAGCTAGACAGGTTAGGATTTGGGAGGTTCTTCTGGGTGAAATGGAGAGACAGTAGATTGTACTGCCCAAGATTGTACTCTTGGGCAGGGGGTAGCTCAGGGGGTTAAGACATTGGACTACTGATCGGAAGGTCGGGAGTTTAAATCCAAGCACTGCCAAGCTGCTACTGCTGGGCCCTTGAGCAAGGCCCTTAACCTCAAATGCTCAGTTGTATGAGATTTAAAAAAAAATAATAATAAGGGCATCTGCCAAATGACGGTAATATACAGTGCATGTTCAAGAATTTAACAAAGAAATGAGAGAAGTAATGCCGGTTGGTAGATGCTAATGTCCGAGGTATCCAAAGTGGCCTTCTTCAGGATGGACCATTATCTTAAATGCATTGTGTACATGACCAGATGTTATAGAGTCATTAATAGTACAAGAGATGAAGGGGAGATGTTTTGTGATGTGTTCTGGAGCAGTATGAAATAGATGGGATCCAGCAGGCAGATGGTGGGATTGTTGGATAACATAATCTGCAGGATCTCTTCTGTAGAAACGGGAGAAAAACATTTCAAAGAAAGAGGAGGGGAATCCTGAATGTATAGCTCAGGAGCTAGTAAGGATCATGTGCAGAGGATTCCAGCTTTCTCTCATCTTAGCAGGAGGTCTTGACAGCTCTCATGTTGGATGAGAACTTGCACAGGACAGAGTGATATTACAGAAGATCAGTATCAGTTGTGATTTCATCCATATGGCATGTGGGTCTCCTTAAGAAAGTAATTTTTTTCTCTTTAACATTGTTGCAATGGTGAAGCGATTAATTAACGTTATGCCCCTCAAACAGGAGGTAAATCTCTTATACATTATGCAGTGTGGCTCAGTGTTCACATGTATATTCAGGTATGTTATGTATTTCATTATACAGTATTCCTCATGGCAGTACTGGCTCATAAAGCAAATGCTTGGTCCTTGGGCCAGCCAGTCCATATTAATATGCTAGCAGCTATATTAATATTTTGCTATTCAGCCTTTTTAACATGAACAGTGCTTATAAGTATTTAACAAAGGCAATAAAGCCAATTAATGAACAAAGTTTAATTGTATCATACATAAACTAATTAGTCAAACAGGTAATGCTTTATGACAATTTCTGAACACATTTGTAAATGTATTATTACCATTTTGTTGTGTCTGATAGATATTATGATAACCGGTATTTTACTTTGAGTTTCACTTTATATCTTTTGTAGTTCTTATGTAGTCCTGCATGTAGTGTGATTTTTATCCCAACAGGATGCCTCGGGGACACACAGTTCAGTTTTAGGCTGCGGCAGTCTGTGGGACGGCTGAGCGGCATATGGTTTGGAGAGAAAGATGCATACAACAGGGAAGCTCCACTAATCCTTCAGGTAAGACAAGTGACATCAGTATATACAAACAAAATAATGAAATGGAATCCGTTTGAGATCTCTGTCATAGATCTCTATTTTTATCTTTTTGTTAGAAGGAGATGGCTCACTTCTATGGCTATGTGTACTTTAGACAAGTAAAGGATGTCTCTGTCAAAAGGGGCTACTTTCAGAAGGTGAGTACGTCAGATGATATAACCTTTACTGCTGCATGCAGATCACTGGGCTGAATATCTTCAGTTTGTGCCCAATAGTGTGCAGTATGTAAGTACACCTCTTTTTTTGCCATGTTCGTTTTGGAATATTTGGTGTTACATACTGTATTTATATGAATAGACAAAAAGCAGCAATCCTGTTATTCCATCATAAAGGTTTAAACTAAAGAGAAGTGCCTGAGTTTTGACTGATTGCTTTTTTTGTTCTAAATATATGAGGGAGAATCATAAAGTAAAGGCAGTTTTTAAATTAGGCGATAACCCTGAGGGCAAAAGACAAAGCATGAAGTCGAGACATCCGTCTTCTCCAGCGAAGAAGAAATTCAGAAGTCAGTCCTCTCCCAAGACAATCATGTTAAAGTTCTTTTGGGACGTGAAGTTTCCTATTCTGATGCATTTCCAAGTGCATGGGTAAACAGTGAACAGTGCAAATTCCTGTGCATTGCCGCAAAATGAACTTCAACCTGCAATTCACAGCAAAAGAAGAGGAATGCTGTCCAAAACAGTCTTGCTGCACCATGGCAATGCACATACAGCAGCAGCGACAGTAGAGGCTTGCTAGTAGCTTAATTTGGGAACGTCTCTCGTCTCGTCTCGTCTTCTCCCGCTTATCCGGAAGTTTGGGATTTGTAATTTGGGAACGTTTTGAGGAAAAAAAAGTGTCACAAATACATCAGAATCCACTGAAATGGAGAAGAGTATTCTTGACTCAGTTCCCGAATTATTTAAAGATGGGTAAAGATGGGTTTAAACAAAAGGTTAATTGATTGATTGATTTAATTGATTGATTTTTAGTGCTGCAGATTTAGAGTAGTCCGTTGACCTAAAGTGCATATCCTTGGCCCGTGGGAGGAAACCAGAGTGCCCAGTGGAAACGCACCCAGACACATGGAGAACATGCAAACTTCACACAGAAAGTTCCCCAGTCCGTAGGCAGGTTCAAACCTAGAACCTTCTTAGTCTGAGGCCAAGTATGCCTCAGACCAAGAAGGTTCTGAGGCCAAGTACAAACTAACCCAGCACCACCAGATGTGGCCCAAGATTAGAAATCGGGCTGTACCATGTGACCAAAATGTAGGTAATTTCCGATTGAGATAATGATGCATACCCCAATATAGCACATTTTCTGTAAATTCAAAGAATAAATAAATAAACAAACCTTTTTTTTTTGTCAAATAGCTGTCCACAGTTTTATAAAAATGGCTTGTTACAAAACAAAAATATTGTGATCCCAAATAATAATACTAATTATGAGGGTCAAATTTATGGACCATGTTGCATGTTGTACTTTGTGCAAGTTCCCCTTTCCAACAGAGCACATCTTCTCCTGTTATGCTCAATAGGATCAGTTCTCCTCTATCTAGTCAATATCACACATCCTCAACAGAAATCTCAAGTAAATAGCACTGTGGGAATGTCTAGGGTGTAATGTACCTGCACACCAAAAGGAGTCTGATTCAGCTGGAGAGTCAGAGTCTGACTGGACACCGGCTTTGCGTTGTGTTCTGATCTTGCAGAATGAACACATTTAAATTGTGACAGAAGGAGGTTTGATTATTCACATATATATTGGTTTTAAAATAAATTGGGAAATTTAATCTTGCACACGTCAGTCTTTGATTTATCCCATTATATAATGTTATCGCATCTTCCTATATATTTATCACGTTAGCCCCATAACACTTAACATTGGGGATTCAGTCAGTTTGTTTCAGAACCTTCCAAAATATTTTTTTTGGCATAGAGGTGGTGACTAATTATAGACCTAAAGAATTGGTTACCCCAAAATGCTACCATCCATCTCAAATTACTCTCCCTGGAGAAATATTTACCTCTCTCCAAACATTTATACACCCATTTCATACATTGTTTGTTGTTGTTGTTTTCCTCACACTCTGTATATAATACAGTGGAACTTTGCATTGCGACATGCTTGTAATCCAAAGCACTCGTATATCGAAGTGGGTTTCCCCATAAGAAATAATGGAAACTCAGATAATTCGTCCCACAATCCACAAATATTTATATAAAAATGACAAAATATAATACAAAATATAAAGTAAAAATCCATAAAATTGTCATGAATCTGCCCGTGCAGGGTGCACGAGCAGCTCACCTGTTCTGAGCACTCCCAGTAGCGGTGTATGTCAGAGAACTCGTGCGTTAAAGACTACTTCCTGGTTTTCCTCTGCAACGGCACGTCACAAGGGTGGTGACAGTTGTACCGGATTGGGACTGATTGCGGGAGCTATAAAAAGACTCATGCAAGCACGCATTAGTTGCCATTTTCCGCGCTCTTGCCAAGCCTTACTATTCCCGTGTTTGCTTTCTCCAGTTCTGACGAGCTGAAAAGTTTCTGTTTCTTGTTATTCAACCCCACCACACCTGACAAAAACAAAATAACCTGCACTTTACCTTTAAAAAGAATCATGGCTGGTGTGAGGGAGAGTGGAGAGGACTTTCACTTTTGACTTTCACCACAACTCACAGAAACACTGCAGTCTGTTTTCTTTTCGTGCGACTTTAACAAGGAAACTATCCAATGATTGCTGCTTTTGCCTCCTTTTGAGTATTTCTCAGAAATGCGACATTGCATTGGCATTAAACAGATTCATCGCTCGCACTGCTACAGCCTTATTCGGGATCTCCCTGATCGCAGTCTTTTTCTGTGGTAGTGCAGATGTTGACTATACAAGTGAGCCACAATCCCGCAGTGAGAGTGAGAGAGAGAGAAGTTGTGATCATGTGACACTCAGCAGACGAAGTGTAGGTATACTATTCGTATTACAAGACATCGCTCGTTAACCAAGTCAAAATTTGTTAAAAATTTTGCTCGTCTTGCAAACACTCGCAGACCAAGTTACTCGCAATCCAATGTTCCACTATATTGGGGGGAAAAAAACCCTGAAAGTTGAACTATTTCACTCTCGGTCCTAGTCTCTGGTGCTGGTCTCCAGACTGCCGTACGTTCAGTTGTTCCAGTTTCTACTCCAGCTCATTGCTCCTGAGTACTTTGAGAAGTCCGAGCCTTGTTTGGAGGCAGGTGAGGACAGATGATCTAATTTAGATGATATTTCAGGTTTATGTTTTATAATTTTCACATGGTATGAACAAGTTTATAGTATTGTGGGTCACACATGATAATGCAACAATGGACAAATTCAAAATAAAAAACTACATAACCACTGGGCTAGTGACAGATCTAATGTGCTTGCCCATTGCCATAATCTGAATGCCTGGAAACCCGAATAATGAGGTTAAAAATAGTAGCTAATGTACTGTAATAAAATATGAGCTAGTTAAGTGCATTCATACAGTACTATTTATTCAACATTTATTTATTTATATAGCAGCTGATGTAGTGTGTTAGAACAGGGATAAATACGCATTTATTTAATATAACAAACTATTATAATTTGTGTTGTAAATCTGTTGCAGTTTGTAATGAGATTGACCAGTGGCCCCCACCCATGCCAAGCCGGACTCTCAGTTTGCCTGTGATGGGAGTCATCCTGCAGGTTTGGGATCCCTCTTCACGCTTGATTGTAGTTTAGTTGTAAAACAGACCCTGCTGAGTCACTGATATAATGTTGGAAATCCATTCATCCTTCCATTATCTACAGTGTTTATCTGTCAGGGTCACAGGGAATATGGAAACAACCCCAGCTGACTTCAGGTGAGAGGCAGGGTCCTCTGGACAGGTCACTAATCTGTCACAGGGCTATAACAGAGGTTCACACCTGTGGGCAATTTAGAGAAGCTGGTTGACCTAATCTGCATGTCTTTGGGCTGTGGGAGGAAACCAGAGCACCTAGAGGAATTCCACACAGGCTCGCGCCGCAGAAAGGACACAGACAGTGAACAAGTTCAAACCCAGAGCCTTTTTGCCGTGAGGTAATTGTGCAACCAACGACTATACCACTGTGAGGCCCAAGGTTGGAAATAGGACTGCACCATATGACCATAATCGGATGTCCCGTTATAAGTAATTTCATATTGAGATAATAATACTTACCATATTATAGAACATTTTCTGTAAATCCAAAGAACAGAACAAACAAACAGACAAATAAATAACCCTATTTTATAGCCATCCAGGGTACAAAATAGTGGGTATTCATGGCAGCAAGGAGGAGAGGTCCTAGGCAGGAACTCACTGGTGAAGTCATAGGATCTGTGCAGCAGGAGCCCTTTGACTTTCACTTTACTCAACCCCTCAGTGAACTCTTGGTAAACTGGAATGTTTGTAGTGACATTGACATCGGGACTTTCTACAGAAGTGGAATCAATGATTATTCTTGGAATACAAAGAGGTCAATGTCAAAGATGGTGTAACCAGGAAGCAAACAAAGTCAAAACCAGAACATGATGAAAAGGCTTGTGGGAGTCAGAACAATGGTTACTGAGTGTTTACAACCTGAATTCCAGAAAAGATGGGACTTTCTTTAAAGTTGAGTAAAATGAAAACTAAAAGACTTTCAAATTACATGAGCCAACATTTTATTCACAACAGAACATAGATAACATAACAAATGTTCAAACTGGGGAAATTGTACACCCTTATCCACTAAACGAGCACATTTCAAATTTGATATCTGCGATGTGACCGTGAGTGCAGAGTCCTTAAATACTGTGTCTGTGATGTGGAACAGGTGCATCAAATCCATAATCATGTGACTGTGAGCAGTTGTGTGTGTGTGTGTGTGTGTGTGTGTGTGTGTGTGTGTGTGTGTGTGTGTGTGTGTGTGTGTGTGTCAAGGCTGCTGTGACTTCTGGAAATGGAGTCTTGAGTGCTGATGGGTTAATGCATATGTGACTGAATAGGATGTAACTGAATACAAATACGTTACGTAGATAGAACATATAATTAGCTCTAAACGAATATGAATACAGATATGCACAATAGGTGGATTGTTCAACGTTTCTATGAAAGTTGCAAGAAAGTTGCAGAATAGATGTGCCCAGCTTGATGCCATAGGACAAAACAAAAAATAAAGATGTGTAAGGGTGAGGTTTTTACTGTAATGTGCATTTTTAAAGAACTGCTCACAGAAACTCATGTGGAGGATTACTAGATTTCAGCAAAATTTCCATCTTAACTCATAAACCAAACTCTTGTACACAGAACCTGGCATTGCTTCATAGTCCTTGTGCCTTCCATATAAATAAACCCATTCCATACCCAATATAAATAAAAATATTGTCTCTCATCCTATAACAAAAGCTAATCGGTTTTTAGACTTTAATTAGCAAAAAACAGACCAGTCAACAATGGAAAATGGAGGCTCTGAGGCAGACCAATATGGAAGAAAATATCTAACTGGAAACTATTAAGATAAAGATGTGGCAGAGTATTGTAATGGCTAGTAAGAGTCATGATTTAAGGGTCCCAAGTTTTAACCTGAGCTCAGGCTACTGCCTGCGCAGAGATCTGCATGTTCTCCATGTGTCCTACTGGGTTTCCTCCAGGTTTCCTCTCTTATCCCAAAGGTTTGCTGTAAGTGTTTTGGCAATGCTAAATTGTCTCTAGGTGTAAGTGAGTAGCATCCAGTGTTCCTAGGATAGACCCTGGATCCATCGCAATCCTGAACATGAAAATCTGAAGAGAAGGAAGGAAAGTGATTGAGGGATTGATGGGTCAGTTGCTTGGGTTGATGGTTGGTTGGTTGGTTGGTTAGTTGGTTTAAATTATGTTCGTGAAATGCTCTAATTCCAGGTCAGAATTCCTTCAAAAGATGACAAACCAGGAGGAAGTCCTATCAGACAGGGACAGAATGAGGTGTGAGCTCACTTTTCATGTGTAATGATGCAGTCAGTGAAATGTCGATGTTGCCTGATTCTCTTCGCTGTGTTTGTTTTTGTGGTGTGTAGAAAGATCTCTCTTCTCCCATGGTTCTCCCTACTATACATGAGCTAGATCTTTTCAAGTAAGTATATGGATGCTTTGTATTTGTTTATATGGGTAATTAATCAGAAAGTTCTTATTTATTAATAAATATAAGGTGGGGCTTTTTTAAATTAACACACACAAATAATTTTCAAATTTTAACATGTTATTTTGTTTCTTGCATTAACACATAGTCATTGATAAGGTACAGAAAAGAATCAGTGCTAAGCTAAATACAAGATTTCTACTGTGCTGTAAGGAATATGTAAAAAATAAAGGCTTCCTCTTCTTCTAAAACCACCTCAGCTTGACTGCACATTACACAGACAACCTTTATTTTATTGTGTTGTTTAAAAATCATTAAACAGTTTTATTTGAGCCAAATACGAGAGCACAGGTCTTGATCTTGGCATTATATGGTTGTACCGGAGTTAAAGGGGACACACCACACACTTCTGAATTATTTTATTTTCTTCAGCTGAGATGCTTTTGCAAAGTTTGTGGTGGTTTTTTTTTTTATTGAAATAAAAGGCCTTAGTTGTTTTTTCTCATGCCAATTTAGAATGGTATGAAAACCATGTAGAATCAGACAGGCTGATTTTGTAGATGTGAATGGGAGTGAAGGAAGGAAACATTTCACTAATATGAATCAAACTGCCCACCCCTACAGGGAATTGCAGTGTTCATGATGACGTCCTGATGCTCGTGTACATATGCAATAACAAATATTCCTGAAATTATTATATATATTATTTGCATAGCTCATGTTCCCTAACCCATCCTTACGATGGGGTAAGCTACCTTGCCAGGCTAATACGAACTAGCAACAGCTAACTCTGAAGTGCCTAATGTTTGAATTTTTTGGACATTTTTACTTATAAACTGGTGGTCAACTCCAACACAGTTGGCAGAGTTCCATCATTCAATATCAGCTTTGTAGCAACATCCATCTGATATGACCCAAAGCTGTGAAAACTGTCTTCACTTTAAATGAGCCCAGCACAACACTAATGTTGGGCTGAAATTTCTAGGGATTTTCCCAAAATCAAAGGTTAATTCATTCTATTTATATAATAACCTCCTGCGGAAAAATTTCCAGAGTCAGCTTTTCTTGTACGCTTCCTGGACTTCCAGCACTCTTGTGCTTTCTCCCTGACATTTCTCTGCTTGTTCCTTCTAGGTAGATAGCTCCTCACACTCTTCTTGATTCAGATTGCTGTGGGTGGTCATATGTTAATGAGACACTTTCCTAACCGGCCTGTAATGTCCTGCTCTGTTGCCCTAAACTGACCCAGTTGCCCTTTGACCCGATCAGGTGTTTCCAGTCTGTCCTCATTCACATACAGTTGCTGTGGGAGCTGATGTTGCTAGGAGAGCCGTTGGTCGTCATGGCACCCTCTCCAGCTGTGTGCTCAGAGACGGTCCTGGCTTTAGTTAGGTATGCTCATTATCATGCTGCCTTTCCCATTCTGACTGTGACTAGTAGGATAAATAGATTAATAATACAGAAAGACAGCAGCAGCAGAACATGGTGAACAGGACTTGCTTAAAGAGGAATATATCAAATATTATACTGCATCAACAGTAGTAGATATTATTCACTAGTATAAACAGAATTTTTACTGACCTATTTTGTTCATCAGTACAGTGCAGGAATATAATTTAAGACTTGCCATCTTTTACATACTTTGCTTTGGATCTCAGATCAGAGTATACCGCCCTGTATTGCAGAAGAGCCAGTCGACATCTGCGAATCTATGATAATTGACGAACGCATATGTTTTTTGAACTCCTAATTAAGCGACTCTTAAATGTAAATAAAACTGAGCCTAAAAAAACTAGGCATATATTAATAGCAATGTTTCTTGAGTCACCCTTTCTATCTCACTTTATCGCTCTCCCTCTCTCACACACACACACACACACACACACACACACACACACATACACTGAACACTCCAAAAATTTTTTAATTGAAATGTTTCTAAACTTTAGATGTGCTTCCTCTTTTAGCCAATTCCTCCTCACATTCTCGGTCTTCATTGTTTATTCAATAATTGGCCAATCCACTTTTCAGACTAATAGCAAACCTTAATGTATTTGGATACGTGTGTGTTTGTTCGCAGTCCAAGTCTTCTAACCTCTCCTGTATTTGGAGGTGTGCTGCTGATGCAGTTAGAGTTGCGCTATTATTTTGAATTTGTTCCTCTCACGGAGCTGGTTGATGTGTTTGTTCCTGAAATTCATGACTTTATACGATATAAATATTCACCATAGCTGTTTAATAACATTTCTCACTCATGTAAAGGTAGATTTAATAGATGAGGGACACTTTAGAAAACATCAGACTTTAAGAGACTGTTTTATTTTCAGACCAAATGGATATTTCTCTGTTAGAGTGTTATAAGTAGAAGACATGTTGGTGGTTTGATACCTAATTTGTTGTGTTCTGTGTTGTTTAACATGTCTAGATGTCAACACCACAGAATTAAAACTGAAACCTGGATCTCTCTTCTCACACATCTTTTGATCTAAAACACACATCTTCAGTGCGCAGCAAAAACAACTTAATTGGCCTTGTCATTCCAATACTTTCAGAGGGGACTGTGGATTGGTTACACTAAATTGCCCTGAGTTGTCAATGAATGCAAATGTGTGTGTGTGTGCCTAGTAATGGCCTTCCAACCTTGTGCCCAGTGCTCCTGGCATCTTGGCTTCACTGCAGCCCTGACCAGGATAAAGCAGTAGCTGAAGATGAGTTAATGAAGAAAAAAAACTATTTTGGGGTTGAGTTACATTTAAAGTTTTGTTTTGTATTATGCACCAGAACAAGGCTGATATTTGTATTTGATAAACTGGTTAAGCCCATTTTTGCTAAAATGGCTTCATCTATATGGTGTGTAGTTCAGCAGGTTCCTGTTCATTTCTGTCCAGCTGCATCAGTCCGTTGAAGTACTGCTGTGACTTTCGTCCCTACTTCACCATTCATGACAGCGAGTTCAAGGAGTACACGACCAGAACTCAGGCACCGTAAGCATAAACACATTACAGACACTAAAATAAACTGAGCAGCCTTAGTGTTTCAGTTTTTAAATCTTGAATATACTTTATGAAGGATTATTGCATTTGGTCATCTTTATAGCATCATTATGAATGTGCACGACTCTCTCTCTCCTCATATTTAAGTTTGTGATTTCAGGCCTAATGTATTACTGGGTGTTACAAATCCTTTCTTTATAAAGTCCTGTCAGAGCTGGCCTCACATCATGTGTCTGGGCGAGTTGAAGATGTCCAGTAAGTGGATCTTGCTTTAAAACTCTTGGGGAATCGAACACATTTCTTGTTGCACATATTTGATCATCCTCTAATTTTAGGAGATTTGCTAAAACAAGTTAAGGTCAAGAAACTGACCAAGTTGAAAACGCTGGACACAAAACCAGGTGCATATAAATCCATTCAATAAATATTAATGACAAAAGGCATGATGACCATGTACTGTAAAATAAACATCTGTCTTTGCCTTTAAGGTATATACACAGCTTACAAAACATTTCTTCATAAAGACAAAGCCCTAATCAAGCGACTCTTAAAGGTAAATTAAACTGAGCTAAACAAAACTAGCCATATTAATAGCAATGTTTCTTGCGTCACCCTTTCTGTCTCACTTTATATCTCTCCATTCTCTCACACACACACACACACACACACACATACATACACACTTTCTAGGGAATTCAGAGGAAAAGGCCCTCTGAGGTTCAGAGCACCATCTTGAGGCGGCATTTGTTAGAACTGACACAGAGCTTTATCCTTCCACTGGTGAGGACGTTTTCTGTCTTTGTTCTAAGGACGTTTGCTCATTGTATTAATACCTAATTAATACCTTACCTTCATAAATACCCTGATAATAAAATAATAAGGAAAGTTCTCATACCTCACAAACCTGTCTTGTTTTACAGGAGCGATACCTGGCCAGCTTGGTGCCACTGCAAATATCCATGACTCCTTGGAAGGTTAATTACACCTAATTGTAACCTGTTTAGATTTTAAATGTTAAATATAAATTTGCATTCATGCTAAAAGATTTGATTTATTTCCTAAATGTTTGATGAAGCAGCTTTAAAACATTCATGAATATAAAAGGTATATGTGTATATAAGGATCAGAGATATGGAAGGGCTAAAAAGAAACACATTAAAAGAGGGAAAATACTAAGGAAGCGTGTGTGTGTGTGTGTCTAGACTCCTCCTCAGATCCGACCCTTCAGTCAGGATGAGTTCATGGCCACTCTGGATCACGCTGGGCCTCAAATCACCTCCATGCACAAAGGGGACTGGCTGGGTCTTTATAGGTAACACATTTTGTACAGTAAATCTGTTTGTTTTCTCTGTCAGCAAATATACTAGTAACTAGGGGTGTGTGTGTGTGTGTGTGTGTGTGTGTTTTAAGGCAGTTCTTTAAGTCTCCTAATTTTGATGGCTGGTTCCGTGCGAAGCACAGAGAAATGACAGATAAGCTGGAATGTCTTCATTTAGAGGCCATCTGTGATGCTGTGAGTACTGAATCAAAACTGGTACAAAACATTAAAACCTTGTCGCGTACCAGCGTAGGGCCTCATTTATCACTGTGTTCGTAAAGTTGTGTATAAATGTTTGAGTAAGCTAAACTGAACTAAAGTATTCCACTGGAGTTTTCTTTCAGTTTTGGAAACTGATTTTCTTAACACGTTTCCTTCCTGCATTCCTGATATGGCTCATTTGCATTCAGTGACACCCACAAAACTCCATAAAAGGTCAAAGGCACAGACAGCTGAGAGCTCGAAATGAGCAATCAGGGTTCAGGCAAAAAAAAAAAAAAAAAAAGAGCGGTAATCTACCTCAAGTGGGGTATTAGTCACAGCTTACAGTGACGCACAGACAGACAGACAGAATGGCCTAATAAAGTCAAGGTTTACACTAGTTATCTCGCTCGCGCTGTCTCTCTCTCTTTGTGGGTGTGTGTGGGTGTGTATATATCAGTGGTGAGCCGTCAGGGCCTTCAAGGCCTTCTCTGAAGGCCTAAAGAAATATCTGAATCACAAACTGATGTTAAT
>JAQMCW010000012.1:19737173-19751275 GCA_030068335.1 Chrysichthys cranchii
AGTTATTTTACTGATATTGAAAAGAAGTAAAAACCTATTTGGTAAGTAATTATTTAAGAAAACTTTGATCTAAATATCTAAAATTCTTTTGGCGTTTGAAACGGAAATGACGTGCGACCACTGTTTGTTGAAAAATAAAATTGGTAATTAACAAACTTATTTTATAAATACTGCATTTGATTTTTTCCCTTTGTGCTCAGTGAGCGAAGGCACTGGGGAATCAGCTACTATAAGCTTACGCTTCACATCAGTAAGCATCGTATATGTAAAATGCTAGATATGATCCAAGCTAATTAGGTTGGGAATGAATAAACATCCCATTTCGAAGTATTGGCCCTGTTTTGGGGTTTCCAACATTCAACAGTCTGGAGACTGCAACAACGTGCACTGCTAGAAAGATGCATTATGCATTATTATCCTTTTCGTTAATTTGGTAAAAGTCTCTAGTTTTCAAGATAAATAAATAAATTAAATAAATAAATAAATAAATAAATAAATCTGTCAAATGCTTAAGCAAATTTTTCTAAAAATTCTAGCCACTGAAAAACTTAAAACCACGCAAAATGTGCAAATAAAATCCATAAAATAGAACATTTGGTTTGCAAACCTCATAATGAGGAAAAATCTTATAATATGGGCCCTTTAAAATTCCAAAGAAACACGAGCATATCGTATAAACGAGTGTATTTCTACACATTCCAGAGGGCTCTAATATAAGCAGCCTACTGCTATGCCTCACAGCCATCAGAAGATGGCACTCATGTTTTATAAGGTTAGTCTAGGACTAGCTCTCAGTGCATCTCTACTCCATGCCAGGACCTTCTTAGGAGACTACAGCTTTCTGCTGTACATTCAACAAAAGCATTCTGATACACCAAGAAGTGTATTTTTGCAACATGTTGTGTTGTTACACAGTCAAAACGAAGCAATTTTCAGATCATATGCTATAGCGGTCTCCTAAGAAAGTCCAATAATGGAAAAAAAAAAAAACCACATTACACAAAAATCACAAGGAGAAGCTTCTGCAGCATGAAGAACGCACAGAGATTGTTTTTTTTTTTGTGAAAACTATTGTTAATATCTTTTCACCCCAACTAAAGCCCAATCAAGATCCTTCTACAATCTGGACAAGAGGACAGGCTGATTATTTCTTCCCTGTAAAGCATGATTTTGTGATCAACAGCAAAGATATGATTAGGATATGATTGGCTACATCTCTTACTAAGGTCTAGGTCATTATTGGAAAAACATACTGTTCCCAGTTGAAAGTCCACAATGACAAGAACTGTAAAAAGGCGTTTTACATGGGCACAGGATGAATTCAGTGGAGTCTGTCGTGGTTCTGTGGGTGGCATCAGTGGGCACAGAGTGAACGTCTGCAATGACTCCTATAGGAGGGGAGGCCAGAGGAAACGTGCCATTTGTGGAGACAAAGGACTGGTGGTCAGGAGATGGATGCATTTCTCTATCTGTGGTGATGGGCCGAACAATGAGAACATTGTCGCTGTCGCTTGGGGGCTTTGCTGATTCATTCCCAGACCAAAAAAGCTGCTCTGTTGTTGAGAACTGAGCATGTTTAGTATCCTGAAGGTCCTCCCTTACAATGCTAGGATCCACTGGGTGAATGTCTAGACCGAGGCTATGTACACTTGCTTCTAATGTTGAAGGCCATGACAGTCTGCTGGGAAAGGTGGAAGCATGATGAAATCCGCTGGTTACTTGAGAAAAAGTTGACATGTGATCACGTCCCGTGTTTGGTAAATGTGGCATATCGACAGCTGAGATTGACGTCGTTGAGGAGACTGAGCTGGAGATCAGTGAGCTGAGCAGATTAGATGCCGAGATAGTCAGCGTATTCTTTTCAGTGTGCTCAGCGATGGCCGTACCTGAGATCTCACTGCTATAAAAACTATTGGGTACAACTATTCTGTCGTCACAGTAAGTGCTTGTTGGATGAATAGGATGGTCATCAGTGCCAATGCTGCCAATAGTAGTGCTCGTGGTTTTAGAAATCTGGAGGAAAGGCTGTGTCTCATCAACGGTGGAGGATTCATCAAAATCCTGTGGGAATACAGATTCATCTGCAAGTATGTTTGAAAGCTGCAGCATGACTGAATAATCTGCAGAGTCATCAATATGAGATTCAAATGATCCTCCGGGGACGTCCAGAGAAACAGAGTGTGAAAGGGGCAGCGATGGTAACGAGTCCGTAAAACTAAAGTCAGACAGGGCTGCTTCAATTCCTACATTATCTCCCACGTCAGTGAAACTGTCTCCTGTCACCTTCGAGGTATCCAGGGAAACAGAATATGACGTAAAACTGAAGTCGAAATTGTTGCCAGAGGTGGAGCTGAACGTGGGCAATCCATCGTCCTTCTGTGTTCTCACTTCAAAGCTTGAATGAATGGGTGAGGAAGGAGAGCTGCGCCATTTGCCTGTCAGGACGGGCGTTGCTGTATTGTGCAACTCAGAACTGCTACTGACAGAATTATGAAAGGAATATGACAGAGCCCAGTCATCGGCCATTGAAGGATCATTGTCTTTTTGTCTGTTTAAGCTCCTGTATAGATGCTCTAGAGGTCTGTTTACATGTGATGGCTCCAGGCCCTGGAGTGAGATGAATGTAGACTGGCTTGCCACCAACGATGCAGCAATTGTACCCTCGGTGTTCAGGAAAGAAGCAACAAGGCGAGGGGTAATCAAAGAGCTCAAGTTGTCATTGTGTACGTTTTGGGTTGAATTAAAGAGATTCTCTGATTCGGGCAGAGCTCCAAATGTTGGAGCCGAGGGAACAGCACTAAGTGCCAATGGACTGGGCCTGACAGCGTATTCAGGCTGAACCTCTAAGGCTGGCATTGGGCTGATGTGTAAAGTTGGATGCGCCTCTGCTCTGAGGGGATAGCTACTTTGGGAAGAGTACTGACCTACTGTCAATGGTTCTGTAAACGATCCTGTTCGATAAGGGATATAATGAGAGGAATACCTCAGGGAGGCAGCTATGCTGGGAGTGGCTTCTGTAAATTTATTCTGTGTTTCTGTCCTGCCATAAGGTTCCTCTAAAGTTCCAGTCTGCCCATGTATAACGACCGTGGGTTGTATACACGCTTGATGATACCTCTTAACATCTGTAAAGATGCACTGAGAACCTGTAACCTCTGGGAGATGCCAGCGCCCAGTGCTCATTAAACTGGAGTGGGTTGGGGATATTGCTGGCTCTGTTGTTTGTCCAGTTAATCTGCTCAGTCCTGATTGGCTCATTTGCACATCTGACCCTCTTGGGGCTTTGATAAGCATCATGCCGTTCTGTGTTTCTACCTGCTCAAAGGGGGTATTGTCTGTAGTAGGAACACTTGCTGCAGTAGGAACACTTGATGCTTCTAACAGAGATATGTTTGGTCTGGGGGTGGCCAAGCTGTCATCTAGAGAGTAGGTGGCATCAAATTCAAATAAACTGAAAATATTCTCATCTAAATCAATATCATAGAGAAATGCCTCTGAGTCAAATCCTGATGGAAAATCGAGTTCTTCCGAGCTGTTCTCATTGCTGTCGCTCAGGTCCCACCGTGGAGTCAATGGCTTACTCTTACGATTACTGACTGACACCACCTGGAAAGACTCAACTTTTTCAGTCTGGTTATGTGGCCCAAGTACGTGGGAATAGGCTGGCCTTCTAGTTGTAAAGTTTGTTTTCTTGGCATTGGTTAGTGCTTTGGGAATTCTGGGCTCAGGGGACATGAATGTCATACTTTTTGTCGGTAAGGGAGGCGCTTTAGTCATATGTATAGCAGGGTATTTAGGAGCCTGTGTTACTGAGGTCTCCGGTTTCTTTCTTACGGGCCAAATGAGAGGAGTGGAGATAAAGCCAAGAGAGGTTTTGGAACTCCGACCAACAGGAGCGACCGGAGGCTGAGAAGGGGGAGGAGCATAGGACTCAGCTGCTGAACGTGGAGGTAGCCGCAGCAGTGACCAAAAATACCCTGCTGTCCCTTTCTCTGTGCCAGCCAATGGACAGGTCATTGGGAATGGAGAAAGCAAGGTTGTTACTGATCTTTCTAGCAACACTGTACAACACTGTAAACATAATACAGTTTGTGATTCCTAGCGAGATCTGTAGATGCATGCATAAATGTATCAAGGATGCCAGGATCCTTAGTTTCTGGAGGAAGTTAGGAATAAAAGTAGGAACGTGGAAGTATTAGTGCCGAGTGCCGAGTTCAGCAAATCGCAGCAAGTCAAGAACATACCAGCCACGTTACTATTATTTACTATTTAGTAAGAACTAATGACCTTTGCAACAAAGAGATCAAGTACAGTAATGAGTAAAAGAGAACAGTCTGAGGGATACTGCTTTCAAGGATTATTAATAGGAAGGTAATGAATGTGATGGGCGTTCACACTGAACCTAGCATCAGTAAGTACTTGACTAAATGACCATTTAAAATTAATTGATTGAAATTTTGAAGTACATGATTTATAAATGAATGAATGACAGTAATCATAATAAATGAAACAAAATAGCAATTATTGATTTTTTTTTTTTTTTTTTTAACTGAAAGCATATTAGGACAGTGACAATTTCTTTTTAACTTTTTGTGCATGTTTATCACAGCACTGGGTCTTGTGAAAATTTTTTTTTTTTTATAATCAAGCTATGTAACATCATTAATAAATTGCAGTGGTATTCAAAAGTTTGTGAAACCTTTAGAATGTTCTATCTTTACCCATAAATGCCTTGAAACATCATGAGATTTTCACACAAGTCCTAAAAGTAGATAAGGAGAATCCAATTAAGTAAAAAAGGGGGGAAAAAAGAAAACGCTCGGTCCTTTATTTATTAAGGAAAATGATCCAATATTACAGGTCTGTGAGTGGCAAAAGTATGTGAACATTTGCTTTCAGAGCCCCTTGTGCACCAATAACTGCAACTAAACATTTGGGGTAACCGCTGATCGGTCTTGCACGTTGGCTTGGAGGAATTTTAGCTCATTCCTCCGTAGAGAACAGCTTCAACTCTGGGATGTTCGTGGGTTTCCTCACGTGAACAGCTCGTACAACATTTATATCAGATTAAGGTCAGGACTTTGACTTGGCTATTCCAAAACATTATCCAGTTCACAAAGAGATGTCCCATGGTTAGGGAAGGTTTCCTTTAGAATTTGTTGGCATAACTCAGAATTCATTGCTCCATCAATGACGTGGCAGCCACTTCTTCCAAAGGTGGCTAGGACTGCCATAAAACCTAATTAGCATCTGTACGGCCACAAGAAGAACCTTAAACTCTCCTTCAGCACCTTGACTACCATCTAACCAAAAGTCTCTACGGCTGGCATAGAGGTACAGACTGGGAAGAAGTGAATGGTACAAGAAGCAGTCAACTGAGTGGAAGCAAGGATGTGGTACAACAGACTAGTGAAACCTGTAGCCATAGGTCATGCTGCACTTGGACACTGGAACACATCTTTAATTGTTGTCTAAAGGCCTTGGGAGAAGGTGCAATGGCCAAGAGCTCAAGGCAAAAGCAGACACAGGGATTGTCCACAGTAATCAGTCCCATCCAATGAAGCAGGCTTTCAGTTTCATAAACTAGGGGGAAATCATCTGGTGGCAAGACTGGTAGCTTAAGGTCAACCTTGGGAGGTAGCACAAGTTTCCAGACACCATCCCAGAGAACACACTGAGGCCAGACATAGCAAGACTGTCCTTGCTATGGAAGACAAAATGGAACGGGCCAATGAATGAATGACTGACGTTCAAATCATACCAATGAAACAGATGGTGAGCTCAGCAGAGGCCTTTGCTTGTTTTTCTACCAGACCATCCAGCAGCTTAGCATCACAGAAAATGAAGAGCGCCATCAGGAACCACACAGAAGCCACTGACAGGGTGGCAAGATGGATCAGGAGGGGTGCTCTGTGGTCCACAAAAGACCCTTGGACACAAATCAGGGACTGATCAGACCAAGCTGGGTCATCTGGTACAGGGTGTCTGATGTAAAAAGACCTGAAACACCCAGTGACTTCAGGTTCCCTCACTGATGATGTGTCCAACAGTATCACAAGACGTTTCATAAAACCGTTTTATTTTAACTGTTGCAACATTAGATAAAGTAAGTTTACATGAACTAGGCAGTTACCTAGCCTTATTATAAACAGAACCAACAATCTGTGTCTCAGATATATACTGCACTACACAGCAAAAGGAGTTAACACATTTCATTAACACGTTACGTTCATAAGTTATAACTTGACAAAAAACATAAACAAAAAGTGTCACTGTCCTAAAAGAAGGTTAGAAAAAAGAAAGAACGCCTGAAGGAAGTCCGCATAACAGGTTTATGGTTCTTAACAGGTTCTTTGGATGAATGATGTACAGCAGTCATCACCAGCAATATTCCTGGAGATCTACCTCCCTGAAGACTTTAGATACATCCATGATCGTGAGCACCTGACCATCCAATCACTGACTTAAGAAGTTCTTGGTCAGCCAAAAGAGGTGTGTCAGATTTTGGTTGGAGATAAAACCTGCAGGAAGGTAGATCTCCAGGAACACGGTTGATGACCATTGATGTACAATACACAATGACTAATACTTTAAATCAGTGGTTCCCAAACTTTCTCAGTATGAGACCCAAAAGAGAATTCTGGTGTCACAGTGGAACCCAAGCTTACAAAAACCCACCAGGAATACTCATAACATGTACATTTACACGTAAAACAACAAACCTGCCAAATGCCGACCCAGTAAATAAAGACTGGCGACCCATTTTGGGTCGCGACCCTTAATTTGGGAAACATTGCTTTAAATAATGGTCCAGCAGTGTATATGTAAGAACAACATCTGGGGAAGAAAAAGAAAACCCCTAAAACATCAGCCTTTGCTTCATTCACTGGTCAACCTTGGCAGCTGAGCAAAGTATACAAAGCTTTGGATATCAGTACTTCCATGAGAAGATACATGAAAGAAAATAAACTTTTGGCTTACCATTGCTTGCATGGATGGACAGTGGGTTAGTAGCAGCAGCTGCGGATAAAGGATGCTTTGAGTAATTGCTGACGAGGGCAGTATGGGTTAATAAATATGCTGAGGGTGAATTGACACATATATCACTAAGGCAACACAGAGCTTAAAAGTAATACAAGGCAAGGCATGGACTGATGAAGTGACCTGAACAGTGGTTATTAAAAAGGTTGCACTGTTATACATGCAAAGTTTTGTGATATAAAAATGAAACCAAGATAAATTGTGTCCGATCATTTTGCATCTTTAATGTGCACCTTTAACAACCAGCAACATTAAAGTGAAAATAAATAGAAATATTTTGCACAAATATTTGACTCTTTTGGAATGGCTGGGAATGTGACTGCGCTCGTATTCAACCTCATGTTCGAACGTGATTGTCTTGCACCTGTCATCAATGAAAAAGTTTTGATTTACTGCAGAGAAAGACCAGCCACAGTGCCCTCCTTAATTATTGGAACACCCTGAAGTGAAGATTAATGAAAAGGGTTAGGGGGAAAAAAATCCTCTGGATTTTTCACATTTTTTTTTCCCAGTGTGAGATGAGGCTACGTCACCAGAACGAGGGGTCTTTTCTAACCCTGTGCACTAATCTTCATGGGTGTTCCAATAATTATGGAGGGGAGTGTGACTGGTCTCTATTTGCAGTAAATCAAAACTTCTTCACTGGCGACAGGCGTATGCTAATTACTTTTGAACATGACTTTGAATGTGATTGGTTAATTCTGGGAAGTTACATTTCCACCCATTACAAAAGAGGCAAATGTTTGCACAAAATATTCCGTACAATTTTCCTGACATTTTCTTGGTTTCCATGTGGAAAAAAATGTTCTGGTGAGAATAGGGTAGGACTGTTTGTGTGTAAAGATTTGTTGAATCTGACAAAAAAAAAAAAAAAACAAGACAGCTTATTACTCATAGCACACTACAGCCACGGTGAAATATGGTGGTGGCGGCACCACACTACAGAGCTGCTCCTCTTAAGCCTTGACTGAGGCTGTAGTCAAAATTGAGGAAATCATTGATTGCTCCAAAGGCCAATCTATTCTGGCACAAAACCTGCAAGCTTCTGTTAGACAGCTGAAAAAAATTTCTTTTAAACCTTTTAGCACAATAATGACCCAAAGCACAAATCAGAAGAAGAAGAATCTAAATCCTATGAGATGACTAAAAGATGGCTGTGTACAGGAGATCCCCTCACAGCCTTATAAATCTGGAGCAGTTGTGAAAGGAAGACTGGAATAAAATTGCTAAAAAGTCGAAACTCTTACCCAAAACCTCCGAGTCCTATTGTACAAGGAATAATCATTTAACAAGGTATTAGTTAAGGGGTGTGTTCACTTATTCTATTACACTTATTATTCTACTTACACTATTCACACAACTTTGTCATTTTTTTTCACCTAGACAACTGTTTGTCACCTTACTGTTGGTGGTTCCTTTTTCATATTCATATCATAAACGTGGAAAAAGCCCTGACATGATTTATCTTGGTTTCATCACATAAACTCGCAATTTGAACAGGGGTGTATAAATCTTTATATCCACTGCTTGTAAATGTTCACTCTCATTATGACGACTTGCCAAACAGCACCGCTACTCCAGCTCTGTTATGTTTAAGAGTGTTTGGGTTTATCATTCATTTAAATTGAACATAAAGATAGCGCAAGTGTATGTTACACAGGACATTTTTTGTTTAAATATTTGTGATGTGCTTGTAACATTTCCATTTTCAGCTCACAGAAGGAGACTCTGTGGTTAATCATAGTTTACTGTCAAATGCATAATAAAGCTTCCGCAGCAGTAAATCTAACAGTCTAAATCTGAACCTTACCAGTAAAGGTGCTGGTGGTGGTTGGTGAATGAGTTGTAGCAGATGGAGTAGACATAACTAGTAATGGTAAAGAAGCACGAAGGGGTTAGAACACACATGCTAGCTGGCGTACGTTTCAGTAGAAAAAGTAGAGCATTGTGAAAATGCTCCTGCTTACCAGTGGTTGCAGTTAAAGAAAGGCTAGGAAGCGTCGTGTATGAAATGGTTATAGAAAGATCTGATAAAGAGAATGGAAAATGAATGAGGCCATACATCCACATCAGAACAATCGTGCACATGCATCCACATCAGCCTTCGTGACCTTAGTGTGTATTTGGATACCATTAACGAACCCCGTAGGTTCCCCAATGACTGGAAGTGATCTTTGACGTTACCACTTAATAATCTGACATTAACCTATAATATGATGGAATGTTGGTGGATTTGAAAAATAAGCATTAATTTCGAGAGTAACACTTCAGTATTCTGAATTAGGTTAGCAATCTAGAGACTTAGACGGTGTTTTTGTGGGTGCCAACCATTTTTATGCCAGTCTTCTTTACATGTATTCCTTATCTATTTAAAAAGCATACCGTTAAAATAAAACTATACTATGTTATTTAAAAAGCTAGGACATGAGAATAAAGAAATTCGCTGCACTGTATGCATACTTACATATGAGACAACAGTGGCTGTCTTTGTTTCCTAATATTTGTTATTCCTATATTCATTTTTGATCCATTTGCTGAAAGTTGCCCATTGTAGCCTACATTCCTACAAGTCATACATTATGCATGGTATTAATCAGGCAGATTAATCTTCTAGCATCTGTTACCATAGAACTGAGCACTGTAATGGACTCTTAATGGCATTAAAGTTTGAGCCAATATTAGCTTCTCCCAAATAAATGTCGTCCTAGGTTTTTGGCGAGGCTGGGTGAAAAAAAGACCAGCGATCACTAATGAGAGTGTGTTAATCAGAGGAGTTAAGTGAGAATGGCAAGAACCGAACAAACAAGTAGACAAGCAACAACTGACCAAATGACATTTAAGACAGGCGTTCAGGATGCACCCAAAGAATGGGAATTTACAGTAGGTGTCAGAAGTTTACATACAGGGACATGAACGTCATGGCAGTATTGTGGTTTTGGTGATTTCTCTGAACTGTTCTTTTTCTGGGGAGGACTGATTGTACAACATACATCCATAATAGGAAAAAAAAAAACCAAGAATTTGATTTAGAAGTTTTGATTTATTTGACGTTTTCTGAAATCAACACATGGTCAAATTTATACATGCACCCACTTAGATTATTAATTCAGTGGTGCTGAAAGTTCCCAAATGTCTTCATTTGCCAAGTCCAAGACCTCTTAACTTCCTGCTAGTGATCATGATTGACTACATCTGCTAGATTCTCTGTGCACAATGTACAAAGGGTTTGTTCAACAAGTACCACTTTTATTCAGATGGTCAGGAACAACCCAGGAACCGTCAAGGCACAGGCCAGCCATGAACTGAAGCCGCTGGGACACTACAATGTCTACAGTCAAGTACGTTTCACATCACTATGGACTGAGAGGCTACCATAGAGCTTCAGAGAAATAGTGTACCAGCTGTGAAGCATGATGGTGGTAGCATCATGCTCTGCAGCTGTTTTGCTGCCATTGGAGCTGATGCATTGCACAAACTGGACACAGTTTGGTGTTCCAAATGGACAGTGATCCCAAACAAACATCAAAGCTGGTTGTGGAACAGATAAGGCAAGCTAACATTAAGCTTAACACAAGTCCTGATCAGAAGTGCTATATGTATCATTTTGACCCTGTGTTGATCTCCGAAAGCAAAATAAATTAAAACTTGTGCACCAAATTCTACTAAAGATGTATGTTGTACAACGATTCTTCCCTAGAAAAAGAGCAGCTTAAAGGAATCATTAAAAGCCTAATATGTCCATGACATTCATGTGTTATGATGGCTGTGTGTAAACTTCTCACCTGTGATCACTCTGTGATCTCCATGCGCACAGCAGGATGAAAACATTTAGCAACACTTTCTCACAACCCTATGCATGCACACTTTAAAAGGCATGGAACATCATATAATGAACAGAATCAATAGAATATTTATCAAAAGAAAATATGCACAAGACTCAATTTATTCCCATCATAAAACTGAGGAAATTTTGCACATGATTACACACCTACACACAAATATGAGGGGAAATCAAAAAGTAAAGGCAATTTAAAATTACATGATAACTAGAACACGGGGAAGCTAGCGAAATGCAATATAATCGTACATCGCCTGTTGGACCACGCACAGGGCAGCTCTCAGCCTTTAGTCAAGTGGCAGCCACGTGAACATGTACAAGGTTGCACCATCAAAGAAAAACATGCTTTAGTGAACTTTCTTTGGGCAGAGGAAGTGAAATTTGGAAATTCACCGTTGGATGTTGGCTCAGTATGGACATAGCCCCATGAATCAATCAAAGGTTTATGAGTGGGTAGAATTGTTTAAAGCTGTGAATGACTAAGGTTGTTCTGGTCACCCATCAACTTCGTGTACACAAGAGCACACTGACAGGGTAGATACTGTACCTTGATTAGAGAAGACCGATGGACAACGGTGTCTCAGCTGGCTGCACATTTGGATCTCAGTTACGGATCTGCATTTGCCATAATGGGCAAAGTGCATGGGCAAACACTGAACAGTGCAAATTACTGTGCATGGCTATGAAATGAGCTTAAACCTGCAATTTACAGCAAAAGAAGAGGAATGCTGTCCAAAACAGTCTTGTTGCACCATGACATTGCACGTCCTCATACAGAGGCAGGGACAGTAGAGAACGGCTCGGGTTCTAACGTCTTCCACGTCCTCCTTACAGCCCGGATCAGGTGACGAACCATTATCACATCTTCGGTCTACCGAAGGAGGTGCTGCGCAGTCACAGATTCACCTCTGATGATGAACTAAAGGAAGCGGTGCTCACCTGGCTTCAGGAGCAGCTGAAAATCTTCAAAGCAATACAGGAGTACAGGAGCTATTTGAAAGATACAACAAATGCGCCGTCGTGCATGGGAAATTTGTGGAAAAGTGATATGTTCAATTTCTCACAGTTATTTAAATGCATTTTGCCTTTACTTTTTGATTCTCCCTAGTTCAAATAACAAAAAAAAGCATGAAATTTACTATATATCCATTATACAAAACGAATAAATGAAGAAATAAAATTCTTGCATTGAGTGAAGCTTATCAGTAGTAAAATGTTGCCCAAATTTTGGACAGAGACGCAGGAAGGAATTTTACACTGAAGGTGCTGGACTGGATTATTATTATTATTATTATTATTATTATTATTATTATTATTATTATTATTATTATTATTATTACAGCTCCCTCAGCTCTGTCACTTCCGGCATCCTTGCACATAGATATACTCTTTCTCAGTAAAAAAAAGGCAAAGCTTCATGAAGTAAAGCACAGACGTTTGCTTACCGTTGGTACTTGCATTAGTAGGAATCGTGTTAGTGTTGACAATGGATGAGGTGGTAGTAGTTAAAGATGCTGGTGGCAGGAATGGAGAAAGGTTACACTTTAACAGGAGGTTCAGGTGACAATGAAAATGCAATCGCTGGAGGAACTGAACAGTCCCACTTTAGCAAAAAATAAAAACATGACAGAAGGCTTTCAAACAAGGCTGATATATGATGGGTGATATGACAGTACACCAGATTTTTTTTTTTAAACCAAAATAAAGACATCTAGTAGAGATTTCCACTTCTTTTTTTCTGTCACATCTATCGAGAGCTATCAAACAACAGAGCAAACTACACTGCACGGAAAGGCTATGAATCATGCACTCGTTCACGTAGCAGGCAAACTGGGGGAAATCTGCATAAATATGCAAGTAGGAGACGCTCTACTGTGGAAATGAACACACTGAAAAGAAACAGCAAGAACCAGATGAAGGAGTGATGGAGGGGCCAAGAAGGGTTTAAAATGAAATCGTAATATTTAACGACGTGTGTTGGGAACAGGAGACCTGCTTCCTCCTGACTGCCTGGGTAATTACAGTAGGAGCGTCCACTGGCTTACGTTAAAATGGAAACTTATGTAAGAAGAATGTGGAGATTTGACAATTATGCGTCTTATGTCTTGATAAATGAGGCTCAGTAATAGACCAAGAAAACAACACATTTGCATAGCAGCATCAGGCACTCATGTTATTATTATATTGCTTATCTGAAAATCGATTTCACTGGCTGTAAAAATGTCTTGCTTTCCTTAGAGGAGAAATAGACATGTCAGGTTTTCCTTTACCTGGGCAGCCCACTCCAGAGGACACACAGCTGGTGGATTGGGAAGTGGTTGCTGGCATGGCAGTACCTGGGGTTTGGATGAAAACAGCAATGCGTTAACCATTTTGTAACAAAATAAACAGTTAAAGTCACACTGATACACTGCTGTACGGAGGAATGCAGGTACATTTCATTGGGACTCATTTGCTTCAGGAAATGTTACGTTTGGAAAGAAGATTATTTGAAGTTTGTCATCATAAACTAGATGATGCTAGTTAATCTGACCTGGTGCTCATTTAGGGCCTGGGTCTACCAGCGTTGTCAACCCCCTGTGCTCAGGGTGCTATTAGAACACTGGCAAGCTTGTCAACGTCACGTCTCTCTCAGCAACCAATCAAAATCAAGAATGAAATCAAGACTTAGGATAACTGATCCCAGTTGTTTATGATCTAACACTGACGGGTGACCATGATCAGTATTCGAAATGAACGTGATTTTTCCCCATTGCTTTAGCTAACCTTTCTAAAGTTGACGTTTGTCATGAAGAAATGCAGAAGTGCTAGATGTTCTTGTAACCTAGCAACAATAAACGCTAGAGAAACTTTTGTGCTGTTTACTGATTACATAAAGCTCAGTACAGTGGACCCTCAGGTCGCGAACGTGTCGAATGGTGAACAAATCAACGTACGAAATAAATTCCCGAACAGATTTTGTACCGACCAACGAACAAATCCTCGCCTGACGTACAGGAAGCCAGCCCACGCTTCGCGGCACAAACATTCAGTTGTGGCCAAGCACTCGTGGTGTGAACGCGTTCGACGCATTTTTTGTTGTGTTTTTCTCTGAATTTTTGCTCTATAAGCTTCATTATGGGTCCCAAGAAAGTGGAAATGGTAGGGAGAGTAAGAAGCCTAAGCGTATAACAGTTGAAATAAAGAAAGAAATAATCACAAAACATGAGAAGCGCCACCATAT
>JAQMCW010000012.1:19789168-19802474 GCA_030068335.1 Chrysichthys cranchii
GTTCTAGTTTATTAACCAACGACAATTATTTACAAACATTTGTAAAGGTTGGAGTAAAATATAATAGCCTATGAAGTAAACTTTTCCTTTTAATAAAAAATTAAAAAAAAAAAAAAAAAAAAGCTTAAACATAAACCAACTCCTATTTGCTTATCTTTTCTTTAGTTTTTGGCAATATGTAATGAATGAATGAATAAATAAATAGAGAGAGAGAGAGAGCGAGCTCATATTTCTTGCTGAATTAGTTTGTAAATGAGCACAAAAGCTCTTTCCCCATTTTAGATCTGTTTTCATGGCATTAAGAGCTGTGCTACTTCCGCCTTTGCTTCCATCACATGTATTCCCACTGTTGTATGTTGTCGTGCCCTCTTCTATCTAAATAACATAATTACAGCTAGAAAGACCAAGAGATGAATCACAGTTCATTTTCATATCGATTCGAATAGTCATAAATTTGTATCGAGATTTATCGATGCATGGTATTCATTATTACCTGCCTAGTTTATACTATAATAAAACTACACCACAAACAATATTATGCAACGTTGACGCATTCAGCGTGCTTCAGATTCACTACATACAAGTCATGCACTTACCTGTGACGGCATCTGGGGCTGCTGCATGCCTTGCCTTACCCCCATTGCAACAGGTACCCCCTGTGGAAACTGGCTCATGGCTGCTAACCTGTTCTGTAGCTGAAAGAGTGAGGGAGATCAAATAAACCACAGATCAGTGAGAGCTAATCACCAACATGGTGTGCACACAAACAATAGGCCTTCTGTGGATCTGTAACACAGCAGCTCAGTGTCCAGAGAGTTTTAGCATCTGGGAGTTGGGGTTAAAAAGAATTCCAAGTGAGTGTGGATACTGTATTTATTAACAAAAAAAAAAAAAAAAACTTAACAGAGTAAGGATTATGCTGCAATCGACATTTTCCTATAAACCTTTAAGTGCCATGTGGGCAAACTGTGCAACATAGGACTAATATGGGTGCCCATGATGTAGAAATACACTAAATGGATGTAAAAGGTGTGTTGCGGAGGTTTGTGATTACCTGCTGTGGGCCCTGTACACGCTGCTGAAGCTGCAGCCTCAACTGGTTTGGTGGCAAGCGCATTTGAGTGGGCATCCCTGGGGCCCGGGTCATTCCAGGCCGCATCGCGTTCATACCCACGTTGCCTGGGAAGGGTACCCGCGAAGCCCCGAAGCTCATACCTTGCGTCGTGTTTATCTCGGCCGGGAATTGCGAAGGAGAGGTGGGAAACTGGGATGCGTAGCTAGGCACAGGGGTGGATGGCTGAGGCTGGGTAAAGCGCTGGGGGATCTGATCCAGGCATCCACTCTAGAAAAGACAGACAGACAGTCAGGGTGCTGATCTTAGCATGGACTGGATTGGAACAAACAAAATAAAAAAGGTGGTGTTGCTCACCTGGACAATCTTGTCGATACCCAGTGCCCGGTCCAGCTCAGCAAGCTCGCTTTCATCTGTGCCACTCAGGAAAGACAAGAGCTGCTCCAGCAGGGCCTTCTCATCGTTGTGAGCTTCTGGAGTCGTTGGCGGGACTAACATCTCATCCAGGGGACACGGAACACATTGCCTGAAACAGGAGCGAATTGGTGTACAAGAGCAAGTATTTTTACAAGCACACACACACACAAAAACAATCTATTAACTGGCTTTCTGTGCACTTAAAGACCCCGCTTTACTCTTCCCAGAGTCCAGTGTGGTATTTTTGTTTTGAAAGCACATGACTGTTCTCCACAAATTCACTGCTAGCGAGCCCTACGAAACCCATCATTTATTCACACGTCATACGTGGAAGCTTTAAGCAAAATATACATCATCTTTTCTTTCCTTTGCCCGTTCTGGTCCATTAAATATGGAATAACACTACAAAAATGGAAGGGGTCGGTCTGAAAGAATTTAAAATGTAAAATGTAAATTCAATTTAACAGGACAAATTTCAGATCTATGGCCTAGGATGTCATCTGTGATTGCGGATTGTTTTTGGAACACTGCTACTTGGTGCAGAGGATTCTGGGTAGGTGAGCCAGCTTCTTTAAGTATTCCAATAATGGGAAGACAATTCCATTTCTTTCTAAACACAACACAAATGCAGCGTGTTCCTGTTTTATAATCTGCCTGATGAGAAAGGAGGAAGTGATCAAAGCTGTAATCTAAAACAGGATGCTGTGATGTGCTGTTTACATGAGCATGTGAACTGTATGAGCAGTGTTCAGGTGTATCCACAATCAGTGCATTAGTTTTTCACACACACACACACACACACACACTCACACTCACACTCACACTCACACTCACACTCACACTCACTCTTGAGGTGAGGACAGAGGGGCATGTGTATGGTTCCCCAGAGTGCCATCAAACGCCATGGACTCAGCCAGGGAGATGGACTGGAACTGCTGTGACTCTGGCACATCCAGCTTAGCCAGACCTACATCAATTTAATTCAAACAACAACAACAGGAGTTATTTACAATATAATTCAGACCAGTCAGGAAATAAACAACAAAACAGACAAGTTCAACAAAGCTTAACTGGCAGGCGTCCAGACCTGTGTTGGTGTTGAATATGGTGATGCTGGTGGGGTCAGTGAAGGGGCTGCTACTCTCCTTGGGTAACTGAAAGGGGTCCGCCTGCCCCAGTACCTGACCCGGACCCAGACCCTGACTCTGAGCCTGGGTGGGTGTGGAGGGGCTTGAGAATTCGAAGGGAGACTGACTCTGTAGACTCGAGCCATCAGGGAACACTGCACACACAAATACACCTTCGGTGATCAAGTTTGGGGGGGGGTAGAGAACTATAACCAGCTTCATGAAAAATTATGTAACTGTGTGCACCATTCTATGGAAATACACACCGAGTGTAAATAAACCACTACCTTTTTCCAGTCCGGTTATTTTCATTTTCAAATTCCATGCATCTACTTTGTTTACTGCTTATGTATATACATCTTCTTTTGGTCATCTTTATGGTGTACACAAGTCATAGGCATTATTGTGCGTAAATTTGAAGTGAAAAACAATATTTCCCCTCTCTGGGCACAGCGTCTCAAATCCTCCGAGTGGAAATTTATCATACTCTTTGCACTATATATAGTATTGTGTCCACATCCCCTGTAGCTAATTATATGTATTTGGAGTTTGATTGATGTTTTGAATATACAGTGATGTTCCTGTTTGTGCGTTGCTCTTTGGCAGCATGAGGCAGGACGAGGAAGGACAAGGCAGGGTCCTCACCACGGCTGGGTGTTCCAGGAGGTTCATGTTTCACGCTCACTCCAATGGGAACGCTGTCACCACCCTGCTGGGGCAGCCCCAGCTCCTCCACTGACTTTTCACCCACAGGCCTGAGGGTAGGCAGTACCTGGGTCAGCGTATGCAGATCACCACTGGGAAACTGCTACACACACACACACACACACACACATACACATACACACACACACACACACACACACACACACAGGTTAGTTAACATCAGAGTGCACTGCAGTGTGTATCAGTACGAGTGGATTAGTACACAGGGACTGCAGAGTTAAGATGGATATATAGTTGAGGTCAGAAGTTACATTCAGTCATCATGGACATGAACATCATGGAGTATTGGGTTTCAATGATTTCTTTGAGCTGTTCTTTTTCCTCTGGAGGACCGATTGTACAACATACATATTTGATAGGAGAAAAACATGAATTTGGTGAACAAATTTAATTTAATTTAATTTATTTTGAAATCCACACAGTGTCAAAGTTATACATACACCCACTTGGATTATTAAGTAAGTAAGTAAGTAAGTGGTGCTGAAAGTTGCAAAATGTCTTTTAACTTGATAAGTCCAAGGCCTCTTCTTATTAGTGATCATGATTGACTACGGCTGGCAGCTTCTCTGTGCACGACATAAAAAGGGTTTGTTTGACAAGTACCAGTTATTTGATAAGTGTAGCAACTTTGCCAAAGCTGGAAGAAGACCAAATGGTCACCCTCAGCTGAGAGAAAACTGTTTCAGATGGCTAGGAATAGCCCAGGAACCGTCAAGACACAGGCCAGCCATGAACTGAAGTTGCAGTGCTGGAACACTAGTGTCTGCAGTCAAGTGAGTTTTACATCACTTCTGACTGAGAAGCTGCCATCTAAGAGAGAAGCTCCTGCTCCAAAATCCACACCTTCAAGCTGGACTAAAGTTTGCAGCTGACCACATGGACACAGAAAAAGCCTTCTTAGGGAAAGTTTTATGGTCAGAGGAAAGAAGGATTGAGTTGTTTGGCCACCGTGACCAGAGCTTCAGAGGAACACTGTAAAGCATGGTGGTGGTAGCGTGATGCTCTGCGGACATTTTGTTGTCAGTGGAACTGCTGCGTTGCACAAAGTGGATGGACTAATAAAGAACCTCAGTTTTACAGCAGAACCTCAAACTATCAGAAACCTGGGCACAACTGGGTGCTCCAGCTGGACAATGACCCCAGATACACATCAAAGCTTTTGTGGAATGGATAAGGCAGGCTAACATTAAGCTTAAAACAAGTCCTGACCTCAAAGCTGTCAAAACATGTGGACTGTGCTAAAAAGTCAGGTCCGTGCCAGGAAACACACAAATCCAATTAAACTCTACCAATTCTGACAATAAGAGTGGTCAGATATCCAGCCAGAATTTTGCCAAAAGCTTGTTGAGGGCTACCAAAAGCATCCGGTGAAGGTGAAACTTGCTAAAGGACATTTAACCAAATATCATGTGTGCTGAATGTATAATTTTGACGCTGTGTTGATTTCAGAAAACCCAAAATAAATTAAAACTTGCATCAAATTCTTCATTCTTCAAACAGTTCAAAGAAGTCACTGAAAGCCCAACACTGCCATGATAATTCACGTCCACGATGATTGTTATATAAAGGTCTAAATTCACCTGTATCTATCAGAACCTGTAACATTTCTTACAGGCTGAAGTCTACTTACTAACTGCCGAAGTTTACACACACATGCCCAGACACATGGCTTCTATAGTGGGACTCTAATCCATCCACTATTCATTTTAATATATAATTTATATTACAAAATTTGTTCTTAATCAGGTTGCATTTAGTACCAGTATTGTCTAAATGCTAGATATGTCGGTTGAAAACTTGGCAAATTGACAAAAAAATCTAGTTCCCTTTTTTTTTTTTTAAAGAAAACCATAAAAACCTCACTCTTCACAACATTTGCAAAACAGCAATCCAAAAAGACTTTTGAAGGACATGCAAAAGCACTTTCTGTGCACAGAGTAAGTGTGGCACTTCATACCGGACTGGGCTTATCACTGGATTTGGATGAGCATGTGACTGCTGGGGCAGGGGGAGTAGCAGAGCTGCACTGCCCACTTTCTTCTCCTTGTTTCTTCTCAGCTTTGACACGCACTGTGTCCAGACTCAGCACTGCAGGTGGGGGCAGGTCCACCAGATCCTTCTCATCTGTGTCTAGCAGGAAGCGGAGTAGCTGGTGGTCCTGCTGCCTGGAGTTTCCCGTGGCAGGTGGTAGCACCAGTCCGGATCTTGGGCTGCTTGCTGGTGGCTCCTTCTTGATCTCGGGCTCGTTGGTGCCGTCGACAGGGCTGCTGTCCTGGAGCAAGCGGTGCAGGATCTTGTGGCGCTCCGTCAGTGTGCTGTGGGACGCTGGGCATTGGCCAGGGCGACTCTGGGAGGCAGGTGAGGCATCGTGGTCTGCCGTGCCGTCCAGAAGCTGGCTGAGTTTGGGGTTAGCGCTTCTCGGTTCATCGTTGTGGCCCGGCTCGGGCGGCTTGGCTGGAGGTGGACGTGCAGGTGAGCTGCTGGGTGTGGGAGTCTGCCTGGCCAGTGGCGAAGGGAGAGAGAAAGGCATCCCATCACCACCTGATTGCTGGCGTGTCAATGTGCCAGCAGGAGAGTGAATGCCAGGAGTGGGGGGTGAGAAAGGGTGGCCTGAGACACGTGGACTGTTTGCCAGGCCTGGACTGGCTCGGGGAGGCCGGGGTGACATGAACGAGGTAGGGGTGGCTGTGAGAGGGCTGCCCAGGGGCGACAGGCTGCCTCCCTGTTGGGGGAGTGCCACCCGGCTGGGCATAGCAGAGCCTGGGGCAGATGTGCCTCCATTGGCATTGTTGTGGTGCAGACCGACTTCGCCAGAGGGCTGCATGGCAGGAGAGCAAGCCGGGCCAGCCGCTGTGGACAAGAGGCTATGGGTAGTGTTTTCCTGAGAGCTAGCAGTGTTGTTTTCCCTGTGATGCACAAACATACAGATAATCAGATTATGTTTTAGATTTTATATATATATATATATATATATTTGAATGAATTTTAGTTTATCTGCTTTCTAATGTTCACTGTAGTTAGTGTCTCCTAAAGCCACTTTCGTCTGGAAAGCATCATACACACAGGTGCGATCGTGTTTTGAAGCTTTATAAAAAACACCCTTTATTAAATAACCAAGATTGTACACGCTGTATAACTGTATCAATTATTACATAGGTTTGAGTAAACCTAGCATGGATACTGTAAAGTTTATCAATAAGCACTGTGTCCGCGATGATAAGATGGCAGGGTGCGCGCGCGCGTGTGTGTGTGAGCGGGGAGCAACAGCACCTGTCGATAGTGTGGATGCCCATGATGAAGGGCTGTACATCGGGGTTGGGAGGGCAGCAGAACTTGCAGCGAGTCTGTGCGCTGAGGGGTGTCCCGTCACTAAGTGTGAATCGGTACAGAGGGCTGATGGCCGTACCATGGGTCATCACTGTCCCAAAGAAAAAAAACAAACAAACAAAAACACCACACGTAAGGCGTTTAGAATCCATTTAAAATATACGGGATAAAAGATAAGGGGTTTTATACAGAAGAGGGATTTAGGTGCGTACCCTCTTGTAGCAGCTTCTTGGCATGGGAGGGTTCTTTGCCCTGTGGCTGGAAGAATGCATAGATGCACTTCCTGACCAGGTCCTCCCAGCCTGGCCGGCCTGTGGCTCTCAGAGCACTTGTTTCGATGGAGATGATCTTCCCTGAAGGACACACACACACACGGCAGTTCTTTACAAAAAAACAAAAAACAAGACATACCAGCAATTTTCTCTACATTTCTCTACAATCTGTTCTTACTCTCTCTCACAGACACACACACTTACTCGCTTGCTCTTGTATTACACAAATTAAGTGCCGCTTCTTCCATGAAGCCCTTAACCCCCACCTGCTTTGAAATGTACCTTCTCCTTCTCTTTTAATACAGGATTGATTTTGAAAGTCATGGCTGTTGTGTCATCTTGCATGGACAAAGTGCTGCAGTTACAGTGTGACTAAGTTCCAGTGAGGGTTACAGCATTAGGATAGAAGAAGTGGAGCCACTTGTCCTCACCCAATAGCAGTATATCCAGCTGGTGGCTGCGGGTTTGTGCAAGGTGAGAGCAGAAGGGAAGGCATACCTGTGGGGTCCTGCTTGGTGATGAAGGACTCCGTATTGACGGGACTTGGTTGCACTCGGGGCGCACGGCACGCTATGCATATCAGGCAGCTCTGTAAGTCTATATGAAAGAGAGAGCTTATACAGATCCTATCTTTACCATCACCATCATATTATTACTGAAGAGTAACACAGTACACCAGGCTGTGGTTTATAACTGCACCATTATTTGTCATTCCAATAAAAAAAAAAAAAATTGAAAAAAAGCATTTTGGACTACCATGTTGGTCAGTAATCAGCTTTACATGCTAGATTTACCAATTAAACGATGACCTAACATTGTGCATTACAATATCAAAATGAACCAAAAGAAAGGTTTAAGTTTTTTCATTTTAATTTCAAGTAATCAGACTGCACCACACCCCAAGAGCTTGTTCTCGATCACTGACGTTTATAGAAATCAGGAGTGTGCGCAGACACACCAGCTAGGACTTCCAAGTAGATTCTGTTCGATGCTGGAGAGTTCGAAACATCTTCACAACTTATTTCAGGCTAATATGTTGGCTGGCTCGTCTCTTGCTTTGGAGATACCGACTGCTCATTTCAGGTTTTTTTGAGACATAGCTCATCCCGGCGTACTCGCATGTGAAAATGAGATGCAAAATGTGTCCATGTATGCAGTACCAGTACTATAATCAAAGTTAACATGACTGGTACGGTGCTCTGGACCTCCTGGAGGGAATCGATCTCCTCATTGGCTTGGGGAAAGTCTGGGGATCTCCAGCGAAAAGAAAATGAAGGAAGGAATAAAATGAGGACCTTGAGGACAGGCCCTTGGATAAATTCACTCTAACTCGAAGAAAATCAGCAGGACTGCTGCTCCTAAGTCATGGCCGTCTCTGTTACAGTAACGGCTCCACTCAAAACTGTCTCTTTCTTGAGCGCATGTCTATAGTCCTCATGTCTTCATCAATACGACACATGACCGACAGTCTGAGCACCAAACCAGCGTGAAGAGAGTACGAAATAGACCAAAATATTACACATTTTGCATCAGACCTGGCGTTCGTACTAATTTTGTGTGGCGTTCGGCGTGTATTAACTCTCACGATGTAACTTGTGTTATATCTGGGGCTGCTGGGTTGTAACAGTCCGTAAAGATTTGTGGGGAAGTAAAATAAAAGACATAAAAATAAAGTTAAAGATTATAACAGCAAACACAGAATGCACAACATGATCTGATACCTTCTGTGAGACTTGTTCCTTAAACAAGTCTCTAAATAATAACAAATATGAAACGTATTGTACTTTATGATGGAAAACACGAAACATGGGGAGAGCTCATATCTATAGGACCATGAGTATGTGACCTGCGTACCACTGGACTCTGTGTGTATGTGTGTGTGTGTGTGTTACCCTCTCCCTCCTCCTGCACGGCTCTGGGTTGAGACACAGTGAAACACTGCATGTGCTCGTACTGCTGCCGCGCCTCCTGGTTTTCTGCATCCGCCTCGTCCGGAGGCCTCTTCAGCAGTCTGCAGTTAAACGTGTGACTGTTCCGCTGACCATGCTCCTGCGGCCATGGCACCCCATTGACTGCGCGCACACACACACACACACACACACACACACACACACACACACACACACACACACACACACACACAGAGACGACGCATGATGACGGTGCAGCACCGTGACAGTAACAGAAACTCTCCTTATGCTGTAAATCGCTCACCGAGACTCTTGGGGAGGAGGTTGCGCACAAATTCGTTGTGGTCGCCCACGTGCAGGATGCTGTAGACGCTGGAGGTCATCAGCTCTTCCTGGGTGTAACCTAGGTAGTGTGTGACGTTCTCGGACACAAACACAATCCGACCCTCCCGGTTCACCACGAAGAAGAAGCCGTTCAGCGCCTGGGGGAAGATACAAGGATGTAGAGGATTCTGTACGGTGCTATCCACCACCTTCGTCAAAACGCCAAGCATGCTGGTCATCCTTCTAGCAGAGCTTCAGAGGCTTTGTAGAACGTATGCCAAGATGTAAGGAATCTGTTGAAGCTGTAATGAAGCTGTTCTGGCAGCTCTTATGTTGGATTTGCTCATAATACGTCACCTGACTGTGCATGTGATGTCAAGAACTGCTCAACTAAACAACAGTCCATCATTACATGAAGACATGAAGTGTCTTTTAAGTAATAAAAATGGGGGGCGATAATGAATTAACGTGGCGCATCCACAATTTCGACTGATTGTATCGATACATTACAAAATTTCCAAAAGTAACAATAATTCTGATTGTTTACGCATAAATTTTCAGGGCTTTTTTTTTTTGCAGTACCGTGCAGCTTAACTGCACTGATGTCCATATCATGAAGCATGTCTACAGCGTCATGGTGTATACGTTGTGGTGCTTTATTTGTGTATTCCTCAAGCAAATCAGGATCATTCAAAAAATACGATGATAAAATAAAATAAAACCTACTAACGTCACGTACCTCAAGGAGCAGAGGACCAAGAGCCTCCTTTTCCACCATGCCCTGACTGCTGGAGGACACGTCGCTCTTCTGCACCTCATCATCGGGGGACATCAGAGCTACTTTCTCTGTGGACACAGGACATTCCAGCAGGATACGTGAACTGCTAGTGACTAACGTTCTTCGTTCAGTGTCAGATATTCAACGTTTGGCTTGGTGAGGTTTTCCCATTTCTAAGTTCTTTGTTCATATATAACGAAATGAAATGGATTGGATTTGTTTTTGAGGCCTTTTTACGTTTTGTTGTAGTGCTTTCTTCAAAGAAAAACACGCCACGCTTGCCCTTTACCCATCCGTCTATGGAAAGGGTTTCCAGATTAAAGCAAAACACAAGACAATTCACCTAATGCCCCACTGGCAGAGAAGTAGTTCTGGGTTGAAGCCAACCACAACAAGAATTTCAGTCGCTCAAGAAAAAGACTACAAGGGAAGGCAAAATCCACAATGCTGGTGTTTACGTCCCCTTCAAACTCAAAACCTTATGTCGGTGATTATTCTGCAGCCAGGGCGCTCGACCTCACCATTCGTCTTCCAGATCAAAGCTGCCGGACCGCCACATAAGAACGTGGCCTGGTCCAACAGCTGGATAGAGCAGAGGCTCGAATCTGTTTGTTTTGGGTTTTATTCCAAGCAACGACTCCTTGAAGAAGCCTCTAACTTTAGATGCAGGATTTTGTGTGCGTCGCCGTGTGCCATATTTACATACATAATAGCAATGTAGCTTTCCAAACGCAGGCGAATGTGTGCGAGGCACTCTGCGTCGGCGTCCTGCCTCACAACTCGCTTGTTGTTTTGGTAACAGGAGCACTTTAGGAGAGGTCAAAAGCGGAGCAGAAAGAGGACGTGCAGTGGAACATGTGTTACCAGAACCAGTGACAAATGGGGTGAGAGGAACGCAAACCGATGGGTTAAGCCACGACGAACTGCAGAGAAGGAGTGGCACCGGGATTACGCTTCCAACACAGTCAGATGTCGTGCTGAGAGAAATGAAAGAGGGCCGCTTAAAGAACACTGGGATTCAGGGAACGCTGGGATTCAGGGGAAAAAGGCACTTGTACCCTTTTCCACAGGCAGTCGTGGGGTCGGTTCTAAGCCGATGCCTAATTTCGAATCGGTTCTTCGCTTTTTGATCTGAAAATCTGAACCACCTTCTAACCAGAACCAGCACCTGACTTGTGTTGATGGAAAGGGGGTATCAGACAACAATTCCGAGCATAATGGCACTCAGAGAACATGCATTACTGTGTGTGTGTGTGTGTGTGGAAGGTTGCTGATACTATATGAATCAGATACTGCTCAGTGGTCCACAGCACGTAGCTTGTAAAAGATCAACACCGAGGACATGAAGCAACAAAAGGTTGTTGTCCTGACAGTGGCATTACCGCGGCTGTGCTGCCGCATGCATTACCTGATCCCATCACCAAGGGGGTCTCATGTGGGTTCTAAGTGCTATCTGGTGTACATAAGGTGGTATAATCTCTTCCATGTGCTCTCCTATGAACACTCAACACTGTTGTTTTTTTTCCCCCCTCGATAATGAAACCTTGGCTGCTAGCCCATGATGGTAGCTTACGTTACTCGTGTCACCATTTGCTCTTTTTCCCTCCTCATCGCACACTTTCCAGCCTCTCACTCCCAGTCAACACTACATTTATTAACTCCCCCTGACACCGACACCAACAGGGTGGTGGTGTGTGAAGGCTCCGCTATGAATTACTCACAGCATTCTGAAGTCGGGTCCGGATACGAATGTAAAACAAACAAACAAGCTGACCACACGGCCCTAAAGCAAACCTATGCCAAATTATTCTAAGCAAATAAAGCTAACGTCCACTAGAGACTTCTCATTTTATGTTTGGGATGGACTTCACCTTCTCTGTTTCACAGGCCATGTGGAATAGCCTAAATGTAATGTAAAGGGAGCTCTTAAAGCAGCCATGGTATTACGGGGTGATCAACTTCACACAGAAACGACAGCGGTGTGCTAGGGCGGTGATGACAATAAATCGAAGACCAAAATAAAATAAAAATAAAATATAAACCAAAATAAAAACATCTACTGAATTAAGGTCTGATTATGAGAATATTCTAAAAATAACAAGTTCCCCACAGGATGAACGAGGCTGACCACAATGCTTGCGTAATGGTTAAATTATACAGAGGTAACAAAAAAACAAAAAACAAAAAAAAAAAAAAAACAAAAGACCTTTTTAAAATCACTGTGTCAGAGACTATGTGGGACTATCACTCTTATTAAAGCGCGAAGGGATTAGTGATGACGTGAAGAGTGAACACGGGGATAACGGATGACATGATGAGTGACTGAACATACGGATTAGTGAGGAAATGTTCAGTGAGTGTAGGGATTAGTGAAGTGATTAGTCAGCATAAGGATTGGTGACGAAGTGAATGTAGGGATTAGCGATGAAGTGAAAGTAGGGGTTAGTGATGGAGTGATGTGTGAATGCAGGGATTAGTGATGTCATGAGTGAATAAACAGGGATTAGGGACTAAGTGAAAGTAGTGGTTAGTGATGAAGTGTGTGTAGGGATTAGTGACGCAGTGAAAGTAGGGATTAGCGATGAACTGAAAGTAGGGGTTAGGGATGGAGTGATGTGTGAATGTAGGGATTAGTGAGGGAGTGATGAGGGACTGTAGGGATTAGTGATGATGTGATGGAGTGAATAAACACAGGGATCAGGGACTAAGTGAAAATAGTGGATAGTGATGAAGTGAATGTAGAGATTAGTGATGAAGTGTGTGTAGGGATTAGTGATGTAATGAATGTAGGGATTAGTGATGGACTGATGAGTGAATGCAGGGATTCGTGATGAAGTGAAAGTAGAGATTAGTGATGAAGTGATGAGCGATTGTAGGGATTAGTGATGATGTGATGAGTGAATAAACATAGGGATTAGGGACTAAGTGAAATTAGTGGATAGTGATGAAGTGAGTGTAGGGATTAGTGATGGAATGATGAGTGAATGCAGGGATTAGTGACGCAGTGAAAGTAGGGGTTAGTGATAAGGGGTGAGTGAATGTAGGGATTAGTGATGGACCGGTGAGTGACTAAACATGGGGATTAGTGATGAAGTGACGAGCGCAAACAGTACTGCTTTTCAAGCATGCCGCACTGAAAAGCAAAATGCGCTTTTTTTCTTGCCAGGAGGTGTTACCATACAACCTAATACCTTTTACACCAGGGGTCTCCAACGCGTCGCTCGCAAGCTACCAGTCGCTCGCCGCCCCCTTCTGGGTAGCTCGCGAAAGGCTGACAAAATACTTAATTTTAAACAGAGATTTTCATAAAACACAAATTTCATTGGTCACTTGGTGAGCCAATCCTAATTCAC
>JAQMCW010000012.1:19802574-19813236 GCA_030068335.1 Chrysichthys cranchii
AAAGTGTACATTGTTCCACACTCCAAGATTTGACCGTTATGAGGGCACCATCCGGGTCCTTTCAGTACACTTATTTTATTGGCTCCGCTGACAGTATTACATTCTATTTGGAGTCATTCTGGGCTTGGTAGCTGCTAGCTTGATGCACTTCATTAGCTCGCTAGACTTACTGGGGTGCGGTCAGCGAGTTCGCTACAAACTGTTCTGCCGCTCAGTATGGCACTCTATTCCCCCGAATCCTTCTGGGTTGCATCATTCCCTTGTGAGGTGTCCACGTCGCCTGCCATCTGGTGAACAGTGAGCTTATGAATGTATACCACTATCGTGGTCCTTCTGACTTCCATACCACGTTTTCCACCACTGAGTTGTGAATTTACCTGGACCAAAAACTAAAGACCTGGAGATGTTCTGTTCAACATGCTCTGTACTGTCTGACTGTACACCGTATTGATATGGGAGGGTAATGACTTGCACAACCCGGCGTCACCCAGAAGACGATGGGTTCCCTCTTAACTCAGGTTTCTTCACGCTCATGCAGTGAATGATTTAGCCAATGAAGAGTACCAACAAGGTATCTGTTTGTCTCTCAAGTAACCATCCTAGAGAAGAGGGTTTTCCCTACACTGACTATACAACCATGCAGATGCGGACAGCACAATGGGGCATGTGGACATCCCGGTGTCAGATATCGTTCAGTGGAAAAGCTCGCATCCTAGGAAGAGTCCTCTCTATAGGCTAAGAGACGATTGTATCATGGCCATGTCTTGTAGACTTTGCCCATTTCCAGCCTGAGGAAGGAACTCACAGAATTTGTGAACACGTGAATTTCAATCTGAATTGGCGTTACTTGTGCTTCTGGACACATGTCTATCAAAGGAAGCCCTGGAGAAAAAAGGTTGCCGGTGTTAATAGCTGGTGAGAAGCATTTTAGCCAACCACCAACTACACCGGAGCTGGGCCTGTTTTGGGGGCTCAGGATCGTGGTCAATATCAGACCCCATCAAACTTACTGGAGATGGGAGGCTTTTCTCACAAAAAGAAGTCCATTTGAGGGCAGCTTGCTGGCAGTGTAGTGCGTTTCTCACAAACTAACCCTTCGGTTCTTTCCAGCCTGGTGTTATTTTCACACTTGCCAGTTTTACTGCCTTTAATTATACTTTTCTCAGTTTACTAAAGAAATGGCTAAAGTTACCAAGCATCTTTAGCCTTTTGCTATTTTACAGGTGATGCAGATGTGTTGGTGTGTCAGCAGGTGAAATAGGTCTATCCAAGAACTGCCTTTCCTCTAGTGATTATCAATAAGCATGGGCCTTGCAAGCACTCTTTGCTGGATGACTCCAGAGTGACCTTGTGGCTAGAACCACGGTTTTGCTCCCCAGTGTCCAAAATTACAGCTGTGTGTTTACTGGCGTGCAGTCCACTCCTTCCAGTGTTACCTGCTCTATATCCATATGCAGGACTCTGCTAATTCATCATCTTAAATCTGATCTTATCTTGCACCAATCGATTAACCTGCCTATGGTATGATTTGGACCAGGCGATGAGGATTCGATCATCGGATGAACTGTTCATCTGTCAAAAGGAGATGGACACTGGGAGCTCCCTCGGTCCAATGAGGAACATCACCTTGATGATTTGAACGTCTGACATCACCTCCATACGTCTTTCCATGATGTTCAATGGTGGGTCACTTGCTCATGACACCGCAGTTTATTTTATCTGCATGCAAGTCTCTGCCGCAGTGGTTTAGAGGGCTCAACTAGCATGCTGGAATACTGCATAACCACTAGGGTTCCCTGGCATTCAGGAACCGGTGCTGATTTGGCCAGAACTTCCCAAGAAGGTCCCAAAGAAGCTACAGCCATAAGACAACGGTATTTCTATCAAATACCAAAATCATCCATTATCATACGGTCCCGCCGCGACTTTGCCGAAGGTCTAGGCATGCGTGCACACAGAATGTATCCAGATGTACATGCATACTCTTCACCGCTGGCGGTTTTCCAGTCTTCACAGAACCACAGTTATGTTTGACGTTATGTAACTGGTGTTCTGCTGTGTGAAAATGGAAAGAAGAAAGAAAATAAAAGAGGAAAAGAAGCTAGCCAAGGCTAAACGGACAACTCCAAGTGGGGTAGATGTGTTACGACAGGGACTGTTTAACATTTCACATGCAGTTGGCTAATCTGTGTACTCTAATGAAAATCCCATGTGTGTGTGTGTGTGTGTGTGTGTGTGTACAGTGCACGTCTTCTACATGTGTAACTGAACCAATATGACTCAAATATTATGGACCAAGGAGAGAGCTTATCTGAGTCGACTGAGTAAATGTACATATGGAATATGGATGACTCACTACTTTTGTGTGTGTGTGTGTGTGTGTGTGTGTGTGTGTGTGTGTGTGTGGGGAGAGCTGAGAAAGTAGGTCAGTGCATTGCCAAGGTTGCACGCAGGCGCACTATGTGGATCAGGTGCTGCGTGGGGTTGCTGTAGAAACAGGAGGTTACATCAGCTCCACCAAGGACTCGTCCAAGAGAGACTCATCCAGACCTACCAGGTCTACTCACACATCTTCTCTGGCAAACGCCACTAATTCCACAAAACCCATCCAACACTACCAAACTGCCATTATACACACAGTCTAATTTACATCCTTCCTTCTAAAACGTTTACGGAACTTAAAACACTCAAAACTCCTCACAGTTCAGCCTTATGTCATCTCGATACCATCTTGATCTTGATCTGGCCGTTCAAGAAAAGGCTCTTAGCCAAACAAAGCAAGCAGAGTGCCGAGATATCGGCGTCGGACTGCATAATACAATACCGATCTCACACCGCTGAAATTATACTCATTCACCCGTAACAAATAAATTACGCTACATTATTTCAACAGCTATAATCCAAATGCATCATCATCATCACCACCACCATCATCACCACCACATTTAATGTAGAGACTAACAGAAATATTTATGATTGGCCAAATCCTGTTTGGTGTTTAGATTCAGAAATAAGTTATTTTGACAGAACACTGGAAAAAGTCCACCTTTTGGAGTGATGAGCATTGCTAGCAGTCCTCAACACTACCATCAGTCTCAGTTGCTGTGGCAAAAGACATCACAAGTCTGAGGAACATTTTTCATTTATTGGACTGATAACGGAGCTTTGCAAAACTTCTGGACTACACAATTTGTACTGTACTTACCTCTACCAAGGACACTATGTTTCTGTTGTTGCGGAAAAACTCAGAACTTGATTTGGTTCAGACTTGGTGGAAAGACGTAGCACGGGACAAGAAAGATCCCATTAAATTTTGGAATGGATCTGACTCACGGGGTGGCTTGACACATAATTTTTGCTTTCGTTAACACTGCAAGACGCAGCATTTGGCCTTAGCGGAGCTCTGCGCTCTCCGAGAGCCATTCTAGTCTTTGAGACCTAGCTAGGTTTAGTACAGAATAAGAGATCCATCACATCAGCTTCTGATGCTAAAATGAATGTCTGTCCACTCTTTAGTCTCTGTAAAGCCTCAAGGCTAACCACAAGATTTCAAATGAAGAATTAAGCTTTTACATAGCATCATGTTCATCAGATTATTTAAACTTACCTGGGACCAGAGGTGTCACAAGGAGAGCCTTTCCTTTTGCGTGACTCCGGGGTGACATGGTCAAGGGCACTCTCTCCTGAGGCACTCATTTTGAGCTTATGCAAAACTGTAGGAGAGGGGAAAAAAGGGTTCGGTTGAGCAGATAAGCCAATACCAATAAATCACCAGCAGCTATGCAGGGCGTTCTAATGATAAAATTCAGTGTAAGGACATTTGATTCACATAAGATGAAAACAGGCAGCCATTGAAGTTATGCATGAAGACCAAGCTGCACCTTAATTCTATCAGATCGTCCAGCCACCTCAGGACGCACAAAGGAAAGTCAACCATTACATGAGTGTATAAGTGCTTGTAAAACAAAGAAAGGCGAGGCAATATAAGCTTGAGCAGAGCACAGAGAAATCAGGTGACTGCATGCTACACGCAACCCGAGGTGATGCTTTATTCACACTAATGGCTGAATCACTAACTGCGTACTCCATGGTGCTGTCCAGCCACGCTTGCCTCCAACCCGTGCTTGTTCTCATCATGCTAATGTGCGAGCACTACATGGTAATGAAGAACCGGAGAAGATGCACCATCTGTGCAGCACTGGAAGGTAATTTGTGGGTTACATTCTCCACTGATGCAGGACTTGTTTCTCTGGGGTTGGGGAAGTTGGACATTCTATTAAAAGTGAGAACAGCCTTTCCCTCGTTTTCCCAGCTTAGACTTAGTTTTGGAGCATCCATATCTGGTAGCATAGATGGCAGAGGCCCTGATTGCTGTTCCGAGAGTCTATAGAGCCCTCACAGAGCGAAATCCAGAAAGGAATGCTTGTGTTAAACAGGACCAGGTTTCCTCTTCATAAATCAACTGAACCATGAGAAACTGATGGTTGAGCGCTACATGACTGCAAGAAACCAAACTCAGCTGAGCATACAGCAGTCAAGACGCCCATTAGGCTACAGGCACATTCATGCAGTTAAATAGGTCTTATAAATTGTAATACAGTAAACCCCCGTCTTACGCGATGGTCACGTTCCAAAACGTTCAAAATTGAAATAGTGTAAGGCGTAAATGATCCTCCCACGCTCTTAAAACACTTTCTGGACACGTCTAAACACGAAGAAAACATTTGCGAGCATATAGTGAATTTCGTGTAGAATTAGTAGAAACATCACATGCGAGCAATGCTACAGGCGAAGGACTGGGATGGTGGCGAATGCTGGTTCCGTAGGCATCGCAGCCAACAGCCAATCACAACCAAGGTTAAATGAATAGTGCATTCTAATTGGCCGGAGTTGTTCCTCCAGCTATATATATTTTTTTCAGTATCCCCATACCACGTTTTCGTAAACAACGCTGCGTTCAATGTTCTTTGTCTCTTGTGTAAATATGATCTACACGGTACTGTATTTTATATATTATTCATATTTCACTCCACTTTAATTAATGTTTATGTTTTATAATACCGGGGAAATCCGGAATTTTTTTTTTTATATATTCTAAATAAAAATTGAATAGCCGGGGGCACGAAACGTGAACCGCAATATAGTGGGGGATTACTGTATATTGTGACCTTAGTATTAGTATAATACTAATATAAGTATAAGGTAATGCATTCTTCTTCTTATAAAACCTTATAACCCCCAAATCTTAAAATGATCGGGCGGTTTGTTTTACAGTTTAATAACAAAGTGCATATACAGCAATATAAATATTTTTTTTTTTTAGTCTTGCTGCATCTACACCGGCTCCATTTTCCACTGATTCTCCTGCTGGTCTCCTTTCAGACAAAGTCAATAGAAGGAAATAAATATATGTAACTCTGACATGGCTGTTGGTGCTAAACACGTGTGAGTATTTAAAAAAACTGCTGATCTCCTGGGATTCACCAGTCTATAGAGTTTACACACAAACAAAAGAACCATCCAGTGAGCAGTGATCCAGGTCAGACAGGAAGGCTATAGTAACTCAAATAACCGCTCTGTACTGCCACGATGGGTGAAAGCATTAAAACGTGGCAAACCTTCAGGTGGGTGGGCTACAACAGCAGAAGACCACGTTGGGTTCACATCCAAGAACAGAGACGTTCTGAGGCTACGATGAGAACAGATGGTGGAGGGTAGCCTTAGAGATGAGCGACGCACCGTAGCATCAGTTCATACAGGCAGGACTTATTTCACTCCATGTGAGTAAATATACTGTGCAGATTGTCTACATGGAACCACCAGATTATAATAAACATGTGTTTCCACCATGAACAAGAGATGTAAATAAAAGTTTCATTAACTGATTAGAACACTCCAGTTATCTTTTCATTTTGCCAGAGCTTCACGTTTGAACCAGAGAAAAACCAAATCTCAAAAGAGAACATAAGGGTTTTAAACTGAGAAGAGCCAAAGACTTGCTGTCATGAAGTTTTGTTGAACACAACAGGCTTTAGATACTGTAATGGTGGTCAGCCCCTAGGAAAGAATGCGCTTGTTCAATTTGTCTGCTGAGTATTTAAGATATAACCAAAATACACGTCTGTACAGCTTCCACTAGCAATAAATCAATCAATCATTCACATTTTCTATATGCTGAATTCTTCCCCAGTGTATAGAAGCCCATTTCTGCCACATAAAAAAAAAAAAAAAAGAAGTTTGCTGAATTGCACTGCTATTTCTGAAATTTCCGTCTTAATTTCTTAAAATTCCGACTATATTTCTCTAAATGTCAACTTTATTTCTTGGAATTCTCAATTCCGGCCTTTTTTCAGAGAATTCTGACTGGCTGACTTCATTATTGGAATTCTGACCTTATTTCCTGAAATTCTGACTTGATTTCTCAGAATTCTGAGTTTATTTCTTGGAATTCTGAAATTATTTCTTGAATTTCCGACTTAATTTCTTAAAGTTTCTGCTTCATTTCTTAAAGTTTCCGACGTCTTTCCTTGCAATCACTACTTTATTTCTCTAAATTATTAGAGAACAACCTTATTTCTTGGAATTCACAATTCTGACTTTATTTCAGTGAATACTCACTGATTTTATTTCTCAAATTCTGAAATTAAATCCTGAGCTTCCGACTTCATTTCTCAAAATTCTGACTATATTTTCCAGAATTCCAACTTTATTTCTCAAAATTCTGACAGGATCGTCCCAGTTTAAGGCTACTGTACGCAGACCCGCTCATCCTCCTTTCATCCTGCGAGATTTCTCCAGCCTTAACCATATTTAATATTTCCTCGATCAATGCAATTAATATACAACTCATGCTTTTTTTAATTAAACACATGCACAATAGAAATACATATCTCTATGGTAATAATTCAGTTCAAGCCAAGCAATCACGGTTTACTTTAGTGATTGCTCATTAAACGCACCGTGTAAGCGAAATGGTTCTCGACCATAGTATAAAAATATACTGAAAGTGCACTAAAAAGACCCTCCAGACCACAGCACGGATTGTGAAAGACGTTCTGTCAAAACAAACCCATCCTCTACATAGCACATTTCATCTTCAACAGCCTACAGGAGCACGTCAACATCACAACATGAAGCCATCTGGATATAAACTGATACTTACACTCTGGTCAACTTGCTCTGAAACACATGAGCAGGGGAACAAACTTATTAAAGCCATGGGAGGTCTTCAACCCCTTCAAGCGCACACAATTACCCATGACCTACAGGTGAACAACCAGCCAAAGGCAGGAGAAAAGGCAATATGTTTGGGACAAATGTGTACGCTTTCACACTCCCGCACATCTGAGACAGTTTTTTAACGAAGCTGAGCTCAGGAAAAAGAGCAAGGCAAGCTCTGGTTAATGAATCACTTCGGCAGCGTGGGCCGATACAGCAGGATCTCCCGATCCCATGGAGCTCATGCTTTACTCATCTATCCTCATCTCCTTGTACACAGGGAGAAAAGCAACATAACAGACAGACAGAGACTGTTTACACCCTTCACTGCCATGCTGAACACGGGGACGAGGAGATCGCCCTGAGTTCCTAAGCAGGAATTCCAAGTTAAGCTATGCAAAACTTAGTCGGAGGTCGGATAGTAGGGGTTTCATCAAACACAGCAAAAGAGGCCCTCGTAAAGGCTTCCAGAGCAGAAAAGTGGAAATACAAGAGGAGCAGGAGGAGGAGGAGGCGGTGAGACGGAGAGTGGGTGAGTTTCAAAACAGACAAATACCACACTTGAGCATGCTCTCACCCCTTCCCTGCTGGAATGGTTTGTCAGAGGGAAGCCACGCCCACCGCCTCCCGTCAATGGGAGAGAAAATGCATGCTGCTACTATAAGATACACGCTTATCCCTAATCGCACTTCCCTGTAAACAAGTCCAGCGTTACAAACGCCTCATAAAACACAGAGTGACGATCAGTTGCAATAATCACGTCTGCAACTAATCAGGATTTTACTCATTTTAATAACTTCTTTTATTAGTTACAATTGTTTAAACGTATTAAATACAAAATATTTCAAAACAGCTGCATTTTAATCGGCAGTCCTACAGAACCTTTACTCAGCCGGTCTTAATTAAATAGCTCTTCACTATTTTCTAGATTAGGGGCATTTATCAGATAATCTGACACGCCGTTTATTGTGGCTTGTGTACATGTTGTACCTTCGTTATGTCTAGTGACATCGACGCTCAGGTTAGCAGTTTTGAAAGGAGTCAGACATGGATTTCTGAGCGCTAACTTGTACTAGCGTACGCTGATGATATATTGTGGTGCATCTATGGGTGGGTGTGTTATTTTTGTCTTCCTATCTAAGCTTTTTAGCATGGCACCCTTGTAAACTCAAGAAAAATTGCGCACTCCTTCTTCAGGACTCTTCCCTCCGTTCATCACCGACCCCATCTCTGCTGCCACACCCCCACACTGCCCGATTCAGGACGGGAAGCCATCTGCACTGCTGCTGACTCCAGACTTGCGATGTCTGAATAATCAGGCACAAATCTTCCATAACAGCCAGCCAGCCCCAGAAACTGCCTCACCTCTTATTGGGTCTTGAGCTGCATGGAGGCTCCCGTGGCCGTCTTATCAATTTGAGGACACTCCCCCCAACAGTCCAAGCAAAAGCCCAGACACCATACCTCTAAAACTAGACGCCGATCTTCTTTGGTTTTGCTGTGTGTCTACACGCAACTAGTTGTTTACAAGCATCGGTTAAGCTGTTGTCTTAAAGCTAGACTGTTTTTTCCGCGATTATTTGGTGATTATTTGGTGTTTTTCACTGTTTTTCTGCCCAGTGCCATCATTTTGCCACCCAAAGATAAGTCTAGTGCAGGGGTCGGCAACCTGCGGCTCCGGAGCCACATGCGGCTCTATCATCCTTTTGCTGCGGCATAAAAAATAGACGGCATGTGCCATGATCCCCATTTGGGACTTTGACTAAAAATTGAAATTTCAGGAAAATTAACAGTCATATTTCTTGAAAGTAGATATTTTTGTTACTATTTGGATGTAAATTAATAGAAATACATGAAAATTTTCAGAAAGAAAACTGGCAGTTAATGGGTTAAGATGGAGTGCCATAAAAGAAGAAAAATCAATAAAAGAATAAGAAAATAAATATGGAAAAAGAAAATAAAAAAAAAATTAAAAAATGAGAAAAATTTGTAGACAAATAATATAAGATAAAAATTTTTTTTAAAAAAAGAAAGATTAATTTAAAAAATAGCAAATAAAATAAAAATAAAAACAACAATAAAACAGCATGAAAAGAAAATACATTTGCAATAAATAAAGTAAAAGTAAAAGCCAAAGTAAACATTTGTAATAAATAAAAAAACAAAACAAATGCATAACAAATAATAAGTAAAATAAAAAGAAAACCCTAAAAGAATACGAAAATAGAATGTTTTTCTTTAGTGCTTTTGTTATTCCTGCTTTGTTCTTGTTATTACTGTATTCTTTTATATTTGTTTTCATTTTGTTTGCTATTTTGTATTTATTTGTCTTTTTAATTATTTATCTAATATTATTTAGCTTTTTTTTTTTACATTTCTTTTTCCAAATTTCTTTTCTTTTTTATTTTCCTGATTTATTCTTGTTTTTATGGCACTCCTGTGACTCCACGGATGACTCTCAGATGTAGTGGTCTGAAGAAAGAAAAAAGTGGTCTGGGTTTTAACAACAATATGATTGTAAAAAAATATCCTTCCCGAACAGGCCACGCCCACTTTTACTCACAAACCCAACTTACCATGCATCAAGTACTCAGATTTAAAGCTTGAATAAATTTTAAAAATGTTCCTTTTGTTATGAATAAATCTTAAAAATCATTGCACCATGATAACTAAACAATAGGTAGTGACACTCAGGGTTTTATGTCCCTTCTCGGACACCATAGAAGAACAAGACGGTCAAACATGGCGGCCATTATAAATATTTACAAGGCGCACAAAATCCGGCTGAATCCCTATTGGACAAGTAGAAAGCTACGTTAAGTGTACGAGACGCTCTGTCATACCCTACATAGTGTGTTTAGACAGACAGGAAGGCGTTTGGACTTTGCATCTGTAACTCGACTTGATAATCCGGTACAGAGCAATGAACTGCATTTTGAGGTCTGCTGTTTCGGGAAGTAAGTACTGAAGATGTGAATACATTACCACCAGCATGAGGCGAGAATTACTGTTTGTTTGAGCAGTGTGTCGCCAACTTAACCCGGAGTGTCCTGTACATTCATTCTAACCCTGTAACTTGGTGTAACTTCGCATAATTGCTAACGTTAACAGTTCATTCGAAGCGGAGTTGGACTGAACAGGACTCAGGGAAAGTAGGTGAAAGGTCACAGCCTTCCAGGGGTCGTGTCTCAAACCGAAGGGTTGGTGGGGTATCTAATTTATCACCTTTTACTACACAACTACAGTGAAGTGGATTATTTCCCAATAACAGCATATCCCAAAGTGTTTTATTCCTCTTACAACACAGCAGCTTGGCTAACAATTTGCTTAAAAGAAGAAAAAGCAAATATATATATTATCCATTTGTAGTTGCATTTAATCTGAATTATTATTATTATTATTATTATTATTATTATTATTATTATTATTATTATTCGCCTTCTG
>JAQMCW010000012.1:19823230-19834242 GCA_030068335.1 Chrysichthys cranchii
AGTCGTTTTATTCTGTACACTATGTGTGAGGATGTGACATTTGTGATATTATCAGCTTTCCCTCATTTGCCTATAATCCACTAAAGAAATGAAATCACGAAACTTATCTACGAGGCCAAATCAGACGTTGTTCAAAAGGAAATAGTTAAAAAGTAGTCACTGATTACTGTGAATGACATGTGACATAAAAACACACAGTTAAAACCCTCCAGTGCTCCAGTGTCGTGTCATGGTGTGCAGGAAGGGCTGAACCACTGCACTTATCACATCCTGATGTCTACTACATAAGACAGATGTGAGCACTCTGATAGCTCGCGTGAGCTGAGGATCGTGTTCTGGTACAAACAGGAAATTGTCACGTCATGAAACTTGATAACGCAAAACAAGGTAAAATAAAAAGGAGGGTCACAGAAGGGGCTTGGAGGTTTTGGGTGGCTGGGTGTAAATCTTTAAATCTTCAGTGGAAAGACTTGGCTAGCTCTCTGACGAAAGGAAGTTACTGCACAAGCATAAATGAACCCTGATCATGAGGGACCACTTGATGTCGTTTGGGCAACTTTAGGAGTTGAGGAGTCACTCAAGAGGCAGATTTGGCACAGGATCTTAACTTCGTCAGTGTTTTTCAGACATCATGTTGCATCATTCCCCTAGTTAAGTGTGGGAGTGCGTGCAAATGAGTGATCCTCTATAAGCAGTAGTAGGAGCACTTGACACCAGACTGTAATCTAGAATATATGACTGTATTTATGAGTGCGGTGTGTTATTGTCTGGCATGCTGTGTTCTCAGGTCATGTTAAGAACTCTCTAGACAACTTAGGAAAATGCCCTGGTGGTGTGGAACATCAGGAAGCATACTCACCTTTCTACAGCTGTCAGCGTGGTCAATCCTCACGAGTCTTGGAATTTGTGCCACAGTATGCGGCCGTTTGCTTGGCGTGATGGTACGATGGATAATTCTAGAAAATTCTGCAACATTCTCTGCATTGCAATCCCACTGCAACACTTTATATTGTTACTTCGTTTGGTCATATCACCATACTACCTCGGGTTTAATGTTTCATTGTCTTGTTAGATATCCCATAATAGTTTGGGTTTTTTTTGTTTATTGTAACGTTGCACTACAATAGCACTAATTGTCCAGTCTGTGAAGAAGATTTCATGTAAGATTTTTTTTTATTATTTTGTACAAATGACAAATTGTTGATCAGCTGTCACAGAGAGCATCCATGTCTACTCCATGCAGACTCCCACAGGTGTCCCACATGGCTCCGTGTTGGGTCCTCCTCGGTTGTCTCAGTGAGGTCATAACTCGGCTATGTTGATGACAACTCTTCCCCTCCTGTCATCCCTCAGACATGTCTCTTTGAATTGAATTGCACTGCTCAGATCTCAGCATGTTAGCCAGAAATCTGGTCACGGATGCCAGCTCACAGGCTGAAGCTAAATTCCAACATGAATAAGCTCTCCTTTATATACCTGGAGATGCATCAAGATCTTGTGATCTTCCTGGACAACATTTAACATTCAGACATGTCATCTGGTGTTGCTCAAGCCTTGGGGTTGGGGTAGACTTCTGGACAACCAACTTACCTAACCAAACTGATTCAGCTTTCTCCTTTACTGTGTCGGAGAACCTGGGCTTTCATGTCCACAGAGGTCGCTCAGGTGCTTGTTCAGTCCTTATCATTTCCAACTTGCTCCTAGCTGATCTACTCCTGTGCTCTAGCCAACCTTCTCGATTTATCCACAATACAGAAGCAAGCTGTTTTCAATCTCCCCAAGTTCTTCCACACTACCCTTACCCATTGCTGCGTTCCCTCCACCAGCTTCCTGTAATTGCAGATGTAGAACACTGATTCTTATCACACCTCACCCTGCACCACAATGCCTCTGAAACTCTAGCCCATCTCGACTACACCGACCATCCCTTAAGATACATGGAAGACATGCATTAAGAGGCTTCACTGCTCCAGCACCAAGATGGTGGAATGAAGCCACAAGTCACTGGTGGGCTTCAAAGGAACTAGTGTAGGACCATTAGGATGCTCTTAATGAAGACGAGAAAGCACGTCTGTAAGTTGCTCTGTATAAGGGTGTCATCTGAATGCTGGAAAAGATCATCTACATGAGTTTGACAGCCATGAAACAGGTACCATTTAGTGTGCCACACTAACGAGGTGACTATTTCGATAATGGTACTTGGCAAGGAAATAAGCAAACCTTAAAGGTGCAGTCAGTGATTCTAATCCAATACCCTTTCTTTGGCAAATACAGTGAGCATCACCTCACGGATCACTGACTGTCTGTTCTGTATTTGTGCTGAAAAAAAAAAAAAACCGTGCTCGTACAGAGCCCGGATTCTTTAAATGGGGAAAAAAAAAAAAGAAAGTGTCTCAGATCAAGCTACACAACACTCAGCAACAGGGAGGTATTCCAGCCAATCACAGGGCAGGAGGAAGGGGCGGGGGGAGATGGGGGTGTCATCGTTAGTGTCGCTGCCTTGGCAATGTGTGTCCTGGAATTTGGGGGGAGCTTCTGAAGGAGCACCAAAGGGAGGTGTGTATTTGTTTGGCTGTTGAGTTCAAACGTCAACAATCTTTCTCCGGAATCGCTGACGCCACATTTAGTACGCTACCAGTTCTAAATGAAACTCACCTGGCAGTCCTTCACCTCTGTTTTCCTGTTCTCTTTTTTTGTTAGTTCAGAAAAGAATCACAACACACCACTGATGTGCACTGATACACAGCAGTTTATTAACTCCGATGACTAAATCTGTTGAGCACACCAGTATATCAAACATGGGAAACTGCAACAGGGTGCACTTTATTTTAAATATGCAATTGGGACCCTAAATTATAGGCCTGGGTTAGCAATCAAGATCATCGAACAGCATGCTTAACCAGTGTTTAGAACCTTCTCCGACATCCGTATGCATTACGAGGCTCAGTGTTTAAGTATCCGAGTACTAAATACCCAAGTTCTATTTCAGTGCACGGTTAGATCACGTTCAAAGATCCACAGAAACATGGCGATGACTGTTGCAGTATGATGGGTGACCACGAACATATACTGATATTAATGCACAACCTGCCAGGATTAAGAAAAATGGTAATGTTAGTGCTGCCTCACTTGTTTTTAAATCAGTATTCCTAACACAGTAGTAATCATGTAAGTATTTTAAATACGTCTATAATGAACACAGGGATTAACATGTACAGTACGCTAACTGACACTAACTGCTATCACTACAGGTCCATCCGTACACTAAATACAGGGCGGAATAGTCAACGTTCTAACACGACACTTATACGTCATTAACAGTCTCTTGGTCAGGCTAGAAAGGGCTTGCATTTATTATGATGCCACCTTCACAAGAAGAAGAACAAAAAAAAAAGATTCTAGTATTCGTCTTCATATTTAGGATAACTACAGCTATGAGGGGGATTAAGACTAAGGGTGTGGTTAATCCTTTTCTTTATATATATATATATATATATATATATAAAGTTAAGATGTGATTGCTCCGAGACAGACATACAATGGCCTGAATGCAAAAATTAAATCAGTTGTGTAGTGTTTAACCAATTTTTTTTTTTTTTTTTTTTTTTTTTTAAAGGTATGAATGTGTGGGTCCATCCAGACATGTTGTACTGAGTGAAGAGAGTTATCCGGCAAACTCCAAGCCCTGGGGAAATTCAGTTCCTAGAGCGGTCAGTTCCTACATTACATTTTATTCATGTGATCCTGTTCCTTGTTAATTGTCCATACAGTGTGCAAAATACGAAGTCCTAAGACCCATGTTTCCTAAATATGACCTAAATCCTGCGGTGTGTTACTCTGGGATTTTTCTCTTGGAAGGAGGTACCAGATGAGATGGAAGCTCACTGGGAAGCTCATGCCCTTCCAGTTTCACCTTGATGAGGTGGTTAGCCAGCGCGAACTCCTCGTCATCCAGCATGCCATCCTTGTCGATGTCGGCCAGCTTCCAGATCTTTCCCAGAACGGTGTTGGGCAACTTCGACTTCACCATCTCTTTCTTGGCATTTGCACCGGTCACCTTACCGTTAACAGGCGAGAGTGTGTAAAAGATCTCGTCGTACGTAGGCTTGTCGCGCGCGACCACCCACTCGAGCTCGTCGATACCCTCCCCGGCGCCTTCGCCGTATCCGTGGCCGAACGGCCCGTTCATGGTGCCCTCGAAGGCACCGCCTTTTACCGCCTGGACGGGCTGCTGCGTTTCCTCTTGGCGCACCAGGACCATCAGCTGGGCGATGTCGTGTGCCAGCATGTCGTCCACCGTGTCCAGCAGCTTTGGCTTTAGTGGCTGAAACTTGTTCAGGTCATGGGCTTGAAGCTGCTCCTGTTCATAGAGAAACATGTTTGTACACATTATGGACATACAATTGTTTTGCTAATCTATACAGAGACCCTGTAAGAGGATTTTCCACTACTGGGATGGAGGTGTAAGGTTTTCTACCACTTGATCCAAACAGTGGTGCTTGAAAGTTCATGAACCCTTTTCTACATTCATCACAAGTCCTAAAAGTAGACAAAGAGAACCAAATCAATCAAATGAGACAAATAGATTATACTTGGTCATTTATTTATTTATTTATTTATTGAGGAACATGATCCAATATTACACATCTTGTGAGTGGAAAAAGTATGTGAACCTCTAGGATTAGCAGTTAATTTGAAGGTGAAATTAGAGTCACATATTTTCAGTCAACAGGACGACAATCAGTCGTCAAGTTGGTGCTGTTTTATTTAAAGTCAAATCTATCAAAGACTGATCTTCAGAACATGTTTGTGGACGTGCATCATGGCACGAACGAAGGAGATTTCTGAAGACTGCAAAAAATAAATAAATAAATAAAAATTGATGGTTACATAACCATCTCTAAAGAGTTTGGACTCCACCAACGCTCAGTCAGACAGACAGAGGAAATTCAAAATCATTGTTACCCTTTCCAGGAATGGAGACCAATAAAGATCACTCCAAGAACAAGGCGTGCAACAGTCCGCCAAGTCTCAAAGGAACCCGGGGGAACGTCTAACTGGGACAGAAATACAGAACATCCTGGAGTCATGCCAGATATGAAAGCAAAGGTTCACATACGTTTGCCACTCTCAGATATGTAATACTGGTTCATTTTCCTCAATAAATAGATGACCAAGGAATTTTTTTCTCATTTGTTTGATTGGGTTCTCTTCATCTACTTTTAAGACTTGTTGGAGCTCATATTTATGCAGGAATATAGAACATTCTAAAGGGGTTCCCAAACTTTCAAGCACCACTGTACATAAATCATGCGTCACCTCGGGGTTTTTTGTCCCCCCCAGCATCAATCTGCTTTTATGGCTGTGGTTTTGAGGTCTCTACATCAGGCACAGTGCATACAGTTCCTACATATTCAGAAACAAATAATAAATCCAATTAAACACAGGTTGTATCAGGACAGTACGGAGTCCAAATGAATTGCAAAACAAACAAACAAACAAACAAAACACCCAGATACAATCTGTATTCTGTTAAACCCAGCAGGTAAAACTGACCATGTGCTTGGAATAAGTGCACTCTTAAATGTGCTCAGGCTGTGTGCCAGTCATGCAGTTTGTTTTCTTGCAGGATCCAATAAACACAACGAATGCTTCAAATAAACACCTGTTCATTGAATTGCATTTAGTTTAATGGTATTTTAACTGTTTTTCAGGTAATTCAGGTGCTGACAAGTTTTCCCATATTTAAAATACATGATTACTAAGGTCTAAAATAGTGTTAAAATATCTACATTTAGCTTCCTTCTCATCACAAAATCCTAATAAACCTTTTATACATTTACAGTGTCTCTCAAAAGGGAGTACACCCCTCACGTTTTTGTAAATATTTTATAATTAGATCTTTTCATGGGACCACACTGAAGATGCGACACTTTGATCCAATGTAAAGTAGTCCGTGTACAGCTTGTATAACTGTGTAAATCTGCCATCCCCTCAAAATAACTAAACACACTACACTACAGCCTGTGCCTAGAACTGGCAGGTTCACATATAGTTAAACCATTCCTTGCTTCGTAATAAAAGTTAGTTATACCAAAGAGTTCCTTGTGAATTTGTACGAAACTGCTTGAAAGTTTACCTGCATTTTTTTAAGATTGGGGAAGTCTCCCGGAGAAATCTGATGCTCTCGCTCGATCCGGCTGTAGATCTCTCCCAGGCTGTTGATCAGTTCCTTCTTTTTGTTCTCTTTCCCAAAGACCGAGGGCATCTCTTTCTTCAAAGAACTGATAATGTAGGCGTGAACCTGTGCACATCAGAAGGTGAAGCCAAAAGAGAAGTTACACTGGACACGTCAGTGCAGGCACATACAAGTAGCACTGTGCTGCAATAATATAAATCAATGTTGCCTGATACCTGGTTTTCCAGGAAATATTATATTTTAGCCACTACAAGACCCAATGCGTCCACTACTACCATGTGGTTAAGAGAAAAGCCACCGGCCAGCTTGTGGTTGACTACCGAATATGAACACTGTGGAGACACTGGCCACAGGCCAAGTGATATATGACCTCATAATCTGATGACAGCAGGGGAAGTATGCGTCTCGTATGATGCATGCAAAAATCCAAGGTTAACTTCAAAGTTCTCTTTTAAGCGAACCACATAACGTCTGTCAGCGAAAGAGAAACGACAATACCGGTAGAGTTCATTTCCAGTTCAAGCACCAATGAGCCAACGGAAGCTGTCGCTCATAAAGGAAGAGGCACTTGAGCTGTTAGAGATGACGGCTTACTCAGACGCTCTTGTATTATATTGTTCACTCATCGCAGTTCATCATATTTAATGGAAAATCAATTGGCACGTGAAGCTCGTTGTAAAGGTCAACTCTGACAGCTTGAGGGCTTTAAGAGCGCACGGACAGCCGATTCAACGTCAATTCAACAAATAGACATGCGACGTCCGTGTACGAGTGCCGTGCCTCTCGTCGCTTCCCTGAATCTGCTCGCCCCAGGCCTTTAGTTTACATTAAGCTCTGGTCTTAAATGTAAATATTCATTCTGGATGGAGAATAGGCTTCTGTCTGCTTGATCAATGAAAGAAAAGAACTATAATCCAAAGGAGGATTTAGGACTACTGTAGATTAGCTTTAGTACACGGTCCACATGATGGCTAAACATCAACAGACCCAACAGAGGTGCGCTTGTGCTGTATTGTGGAGGACAAATCAATGGTTCTCTGTTCACCTTTCACCACATCAATAATGCAGAGAGTGTACAGGAGGGATCAGATGACACGCTAGCAGTGAGAGGCAGATTATTCAGGCGCATCAATCCGAGCTATAATAACGACTACTGAGTGCTACACAGGACGCACTAAACAAACACACAGATTAACCAAGTGCATTTACCAGACAGGGGAATGGGAGCAGACTAGACTTACTAATAGATGCATACAGATTGCAGGTTTAGATTTACTTGGTCAGCATGTTAACATTCTTATTCAAGGGTTAGCCAGCTTTTGACGATCTGCAGTGAGCCGCTGATTTGTATTGCATGGCATTGATGATTTTATTACCGTTTTTCCCCGAAAATAAGACAGGGTCTTGTGTTAATTTTTGCTCCAAAAGAGGTGTGAGGGTTTATTTTCAGGGGATGTCTTATTTTTCCATGAACGATCCATGTAAAATACCGATGACACCCCTATATATACACACCTTGTACTTGAATTCATGCACTGTGGTTTTCTTTGGTATAAGCAGGGTAAAGCTACACGCGGTAAATTGTTATGATGTGGGAGTACTCCGCCTCTGAGTACAGGGGGATTTCATCATCCCAGGACGTGTTTTCGTATACGGTTACATTGTGTTAATATTTACATTACAAAACTAGTAAAGTATATTTTTCTTAATAATTTAGCACTAAAATGAATGAAAGATTATACATTGCCACAAAAAATACATTTGTGGTTTCTGCAAACAATTATTAGTTAGGCTCCATAAAAAATTAAAAAATAAAATAAAATAAAATAATCCACAAGCGACTGAGGTCACAAACTCTGAACCACGACTTTGCGGGAGTTGATTTTATTATATCCAGGCGCCTGCTTGGGACAGTGACCAGGGCTTTTTTTTTTTTTTTTGGAGTGGGGCTCATATTATGAGTATCCAGAAAAATCATGTTAGGGCTTATTTTCTGGGAAAAAAGGTACCTCATTGTCATTTGAACTCACCAAATCTAGGACACTAATGGACTGCTGCCTATGAAGGATTTCCATTGTGCAACCTAAGGGGAAAAATTACATGAAGCAGCATTACTCAAACCTGTCCAGCAGGGTTACCTTGGCAAGTCTGGCCCTTTTGATGAGATCGTTGAGTTTGCGGAGTGCAGCGTTGCGAGGCAGCGACTGGATGTCCTTGAACAGGTCCTGCTCCTCGGCCTCAAACAGCTTGCGATTGTCAGGGATGAGCAGCGGGTGTGACCAGAAGGAGCCAATGTAGACACGGATCACCTCGGGCGTGTTGACGATCTTTCCCAAGGACCACATGAGGGCGCCGTAGACGCGCATCAACTGCTGAGTCTCGATCTGGTCCGCCTTGTTAAGGACTACACGGATCTTGTCCTCGTGGTTCTTCAGGGCCTTGATCACCTCCGAGAACTCGTCCGAGATGTCAAGCTTGTGGGCGTCGAATAGAAGTATGATGCGGTCCACGCGCTCAGCAAACCACTCCAGCACAGCGGCAAAGTCGTAGCCTGGAAGAGTGGCAGAAGCAGAGTGGGGAATCAGTGGACTATGGTGCTCAGGACTGCATTTTTCCCCCACATGGACTTGTTCTAGTGAGTTAGTTTAAAGGCAGGAAGAGTTATGGACTCGTTAGGCCCTGTAGGAGTCTGAGAGAATCCCATCAAAGCTGCTGGAGCACTTCTAACAGGGTGGTTAAATGTCTACCAGGACGCAACAGCTGTTGTAGCCTCAGTCCCACTCCATACTAATACAGAATAACAAAACTGATCATTATTGTTGTTTAAACCATGCTTAAGCACCAAGTATACTGGCCTGAAATCAGCAGGAGTAAAAAAAAAAAAAAAAACTGCAATGTAGAAGGCTATATAAAGGGATCATTTTATAAATTTAAAAATGTACAATTTCCACAAATCTGCTTCACGAAACACGTGCGTTGTTAAAAGTACTACATAAGTAATATAGCAGATAGAAAATATAGCCAAGCGTCCATACTGCTAACGTTTTATACGCATTGAGCCGAAGTCTGGCTGCATGACTCAGCACCAGAGCGTCTCCTATAAAACCCTGGCCACAGATTCCTGGAAATTGCTCTCACACACCCGCCACACATCTCTCCCTCACCCTGTCTCTCTCACACACACACAGAAAATAGGAAGAAAAACAACAGAAAAACCATCAGTGTTTTCTGATGGCTGTTCTGCTGCAAGATTAGTGTGTTAAGAGTTTAAATCCAGGGCGTGGAATATGGAAGGCACGGCCATTTTTCCACAGGAAAATCCCATGCCGGTTGGAATCAAAAGAAATCCTTTTGATTTAGCAGTTTCACAAGGAAAGACCTTCATAACTGTCTGTAGTGCTGTGTGAGACTCTCATTAATGATGACAGAGTGGATTATCTTCCAATGCAGTCTTAGTCAACACCAGTGCCTGGATATATGAGTGGATGATGTAAACAGGTTTATTGATGAAGTCAAAATGTCTTTAGTAGCTGGCAAGTGTACAGCTTTTAACCCCGCCCATTCCCATGTTCGCGAAAGGAAATGGATTTTGCCATGATCAGGAGAAACGGGGAACACTGAGGATGGGCTAAGCCTGAAACATTAGTCTCTCCATTTGGTTTTTGCTGTGCAAGGTCCTGACACTTATACATGTCATCTTTTTAGCATCAGCCTTTGTGTGTGGAGTCTTTTCTTTCACTACGTTTTAGTGAATGGAAAAGGAGCCAAACGTTCAATTTTTGGAAATTGTGCCGTCATTCAGTTCAGCTCACCCTGCTATCGTCCCTAAGATTTTCTTAAAATAAATGCCTTTCACACTAGTTATTTGGCAACAAATAAAAGCGTGTGGCTATTAAGGTGGTTGACAGTTTTGGCCATGACAGTCAGGTCTCATGAAGGTGCACACACCTCTGTTGGCTCTGTAGCAAAACCACACTGTGTTCTACTGTAAACTGTTCTAACAAACCTTCAGCTGGGAATTCTTTGCAGTTTTTCCGACACATTGCTCATTTTGGTGTCCAAGCTAGCTCTTTACACGGATATTACAACTAACAAACCAACGTGAGAACAAAATGATGGTGTAATCCAAAGTAGCTAACACTAGCTGAATTTCAGAGTAATGTGTTGACTGTCTGACTTTTGCCATCGCTGTAAGTAGCTTGGTAAAGTTAGTCAGGGTCTCCTTTATTAACAAACTCCAGTGAGAGAATGACCGAATGAGTCAAAGGACAGCCTTAGGTCATGTCAGAAATATTGCTAGGATAAATAAAATGTCGCTGCACTTCTGGTTCATGCGTTTGTTACCTATAGGTCAGGTTGCTGTAATGTCTTACTGTCTTATTATTCAAGTAGGGGCATAAATAAGCTCCAGCTCCTTACTACAACAAGATATGAACACACTACCCATCTTATCTACATTGCATTGTCTCTCAGTAAAATTTCACACTGATTATAAAATACAGTGGAACCTTGGATTGTGAGCATGATTCTTTCCGGAAATATTGTACATCAAAGCGGATTTCCCCCATAAGGAATAATGGAAACTCATAACTTGTTTCACAACCCACAGATATTCATATAAAAAAATGATTAAAACACAATATAAAGCAAAAATACATAAATACAAAATAACCTTTACTTTACTTTTAAAAAGACTCGTGGTTGGTGTGAGGGAGACCAGAGAGGAGGAGAGAGGGGGAGGATTATTGTGTAGGATGACTTTCACTACGACTCACAGAATCACTGCAGTCTGTCGCTCACTGGGATCTTTTTC
>JAQMCW010000012.1:19861494-19882019 GCA_030068335.1 Chrysichthys cranchii
ATGACGAGCCGCGGCGGCAGTCGTGATCGTAATTTCCGGTAAGTGCACCATGATGGAGTAGGCGATTTGGAACAACATTTACCTACTGAAATCTGTTCACTTAGTAAGTGCAGACAGTGTACTACGTGTAAGTGTACTCATGAAACTATGGATATTGGAACGCAGCCCAGGTATAGTTAGCTAACACGCACTCTAGCACCGCTCTTTGCTTCTGTTATTGTTAGATACTCAGTCATTCATTCATTTATTCACTCATTCACGCTTGTAAGTAACAGCTAGGCCTGGAGCCTATCCCTGGAATACCAAGTATGAAGCAGGAACGATAGCCTGGCTCACAGGGAATAGCGTTAGACACATTAACCACTTTAAAAACCCATCCCAACATAAATAAACTGCAAACGAATCAGCACTTGTGGATGCCGAGCGTCACAGTTTTGGAATCAGGATGAGATTTCTTCCTCTAAATAATAGCTGCTCACTTCTCTCTTCTATTTGCGCCATGCACCGCGGCTCTTGTCACAGTTATTTATAAATCGGCGGTTAAATCAGCGCTACCTCCATGTGGCAATGACCCCAGAACAGCCAGTGACACCCGGTCTGTTTGTTTAGCCCAGCTCGAGCCATGGTTACAGCCTCGCAGGCTTTAGGGTTTAATCTCAGACATGCAGACAGAGGGAAAGCCATAGCTAGGATTCCCAATCCCTTCACAGAGACTGACCTCATTTACGTCGGCAGCTGTGTCCTCTATCTGGCATAGCCAGGTTCATTGTCAACGAGAAGGAGGGTGAGGAACCACATCCAATGCCTCTTCCTCTTCCTCGCTAATTTACGAAAGCCTTACATCATTCCAACTGGGTTAAAATTAGACAGAGGTGTGGTTCTCTTCTTGCTTAAGATAGCCATTATCGCATGTGCGGTCCGGGTCGGCCCCGCCGCGAGTAAACGTAATACATTTTGGCTTTTCTGAATTCGAAGCCGTGAAAAACGGCGTAGTTTTTCTTGCAGCGCAGAAGTGTGCAATTATCTGATGACTTATGACCTTTTTATTTTTATCCATGCCAAATTAGCATTTTCTCTGAATAGCATTTGGCGCAATAGTTCCCCATTTCCATTTCTCCATTTTATTTTTTGCCACGTCACCAGATTTTAAACGTTCAAACATGCTGATTCGGACGACCCGAAGGAAACATCAGGGTCCTGAACTTGCTTAGTGCTCAACTTAAAAACGCTCAAATATATTTGAAATCGTCATCTAAAATATAACGTTCCTGGAATGACCCCCAAATACGGTAGATCCCGCTTCCGACACACTAGCAGCCCCCACTACATTACAGCACGACGTAATTCCGATAGATTGATGACAGACGTGATGGCTTAATGACATATAGGCCATAATGATCTTATGAGAGAGTTCATTTCCACCAGAGAAGCACAGGACATCATACTGTACAGTCACCCGCTGGCTCTGCATCAGATCAGGAAAGTCATGTGACTACTTGTAAACCTTTCAGCTTCATGCAGAATTGATGTGGTGGGCAGGTCCGTGATGCAAGCCTTGGACCAATCAGATTATCCAACAGAGATGACATCTTCTACCCATCCTGTGGTGTGACTGCAGCATGCGTCAGACCGACAGGAGATAAATAGTTCATGCTGGACCTTTCAGGGCCGCGCGCTGGGATAGGACGGTTCCAAAAACACGAACGGTATTAATTAGTCTGCTATCACTATATTATGCCTAGATCCAGTAGGAGGATTCTCCCTTACGTCTGTTCTCATAAAGCTAGTAACGGGCGCTTGCCTTTTGCACAACTCACGATCTTGGAGAGAAAAGAGCTTCTTTTCCCATGTGTTTTTCCTGATTGTGTGTACTGTGGTATTCCAGTGTGTCATGAGCTCATGGTGCTAAGAGGTCTGTTGATCCTCAGATTATGCCATACTGTAACGGTAGAAGAGCTGACGTTCAATTGCAGATGCATTTGTGTGAGTCAGCATTACGAAATCTGATCTTGCCACTGGATACACCAATATGACATCACCAAGTAGAGTGGCTGTAGAAACAAAATCCAGAGCTCTTGAGGTTGAAATGAAAACGAATTCATCCAATAACCCATAATGGCAATAAATAAATAAATAAATAAATAAAATAATAAAAAAAAAATTTTTTTTAAATTGCCAATTTATTAAAATTCAAAAACTGAAATCTCTCTTACGGATAAGGATTCACACCCCTTATTCAGGACGTTGGCGCTAAGTCCTGCTTTGAGTCTTCTTGGATAAGTCTCTACAAGCTTGATGCTCCCGGATTTGCGCAGTTTCTCCCATTCTTTCTGCTGATCCTCTCAAGCTCAATCCGACTGCCTGTGGATCATCTGTGAACCGCCATCTTCAGCTTTCCTCATAGATGTTCTGCTAGGTTTGGGTCTGGGCTTTAGCCGGGCCACTCAGGGCCATTCGGAGACTTGTCCTGAAGCCGCCCCAACCTTGTGAACCTTGGATATATGCTGAAAGGTGATCCGTCACCCCAGTCTGAGGTTGTGTATACTACATTCATCCCCCTTTCCTCCGTTCTGTCCAGTTTCAGTGTTTCTGCCACTGAGAATCGCCCTCACAGCACGATGCCGCCGCCACCACTGTGCTTCACCATAAGGATTGCATTAGCCAGGTGATGAGTACTACCTGGTTATCAGCAAATATAACACCTGGAGTTCAATCCAATAGAAAGTGTTTGTTCAGGCCTTTTACTCAGGCCTGACTGAGGACATAATGAATTTCTGAGATCGGTATCCTTCTGGCAGGTACTCCCATCTCTGTTGGAATGGCCATTGGGTTTTCAATCATCTCCCAGAACCTCCAGCCCAGCTTTTGAGTTTGGCTGGACGATCAGTTCCAGGAAGTCCTGGTGGCTCCAAACTTCCTCCATTTTACAATGATAGACATCAGTGTGCTCGGGGGAACATTCAAATCTTTCGAAATGAATTCGGACCCTTGCCAGAGTCTGTGTCTTTAACAAAATTTGATGATGGAGACACTGTGAACTATGGGATAATATAAAATACACACAGGTGGTAGCTTCTACAGTCAAGCTCGAGAATAATCTCGCTGTTTTTAGGTTTTTAACCCCCCTACATTTCTAAAAGCTTAAAGAAATATTTTTGCTTCGTCATTATGGAGTATTATCCTTTAGAATAAAAGCCAAAAAAGTAAGTGGAAAAGATTTTATATTGAAGAATATAATAACGTATGCATAAAAGGGTACCGCGAGTACTTTCTGAACTCACTAGAGGTCGTCTTTAAGGCAAACATGCAGGTGACTGTGTTAGTAACTATTATAATGTACGTACAGGAAATGTGCATCGAAGTTTTATTTTATTGTTCATTTACTTAGTTATTTTCCCACCATTTTTGGGCTTAAACTCACGGGATATTTACATGATTAACACTAATGCTTCTTAAAGGTTAAACCTTTAAGTTTGCGTTAAACGCGTCAGCTGAACAGGACAGACGGCCGATTTCGTACATTCATTGAAATAAAGGGCCAGACTCAACATGCAGAATCATTCCTGAGTTTGTTGACTCATACGCAAACAGAGGAAATGTGATGAAACCGCACTGTAATCTTCGTAATTACTTTTTTGCCTCTTGTTTCAGGAATTCATGTCAACAGGTTAAAAGGCAACTTCACCACCGTGGACCATGTGACAAGGTAGAATTTCCTGTTTGCCATGTGACTGCATTGTGATAGTGGAAAACACACTTGCTGGCGGTATTTACACTGAAAACTCACCGTCAGCGTGAGCGCTGCAGTTTCTGTGATTACTCATGTCACTGATGTGATACCTTGTGAGTCATCTTTAGTATCACCTGACTCCATAAAAAAAAAAAAAAAAAACTTGGGACAAAAGAGCTTATGGACAGAGCTGATTTTCTGGTCCTTTCTCATTCTGAAGACTAAGAGAATAAAAATGGAATGACTTGTCCAGTGAATAATCCTGGCTTTTGTTTGATGATTGCGTACATGGGCTGTATCGAGGAAAATAATGTGGCCTGGTTGCTGATTTCTATGCAAACCATGGACAGAGAACCCAGACAGACTGCCTCCCCCTCCTTCTCCTCCTGCTTCTTCATCTTGGAGCTACATATCTGCACTTATGATGATCCTTCTTGCTGCTGAACACAGTCCTGAAGAGACTTGCTACACAACAACTGATACGCCTTGGTAACTGAAGCATGTTTCCCATTTAGGAGTTGCCTGCAGGGTGTAGGAACTTTCAAGCCGTAATACGTGACTTCCTGATTAACTGGGGTACAAATAGGAGGTGACGTAAAGACCAAACTCCCTTAGTCATCCATCAATATGGGAAAGATGAGAACACACAAACTAACTAAGGGAGGAGTGTTGCCTCCTTAAGTCAGGTAAGAGCTTCTCGCATAATAATGTTCATTTCTACTGTTAGGGCAATAAAAATAATAATAATAATAATAATAATAATAAGAAGAAGAAGCAGAATTTGAAAAAAATGTGGACATCAACTGGAACTGTTACAAACTTGCCTGTGAGAGAACTCATGTTCGTTTTGCCCCATGTGCAGGCAAAAAAAAAAAAAATAATAATAAAAAAAAAAGCCCAAAGATCACTGTAGGTGAATTACAAGAAAAAGTAAAATCTTGTAAGAGTCTGCAAGTCTCCAAAACCAGCATCAGATTCCACCTTCATGTCAACAGATTAGACTGAAGGTGTGTTTAAAAAAAAGCCTTTTATTTGTCAGTTAACCGCAAACATAAGCGCCTAGAGTTTTTGTGAAACGCTCCTACAGCTGACTGGAACAATGTTCTGTGGTCTGATTGTCCCACAAAAACAGAGCTTTTGGCCAATAAACACTCGAGTGAGGTTTGTGTATAATAATGTGTTATTGTTATAACATACGTTTTGTATGTAATATAATAAAAAAGCACCATATCCCAAATGGAAAAGATGGTGGCGGTTGTGTGATTTTAAGGGGCTGTTCTTCCTCCAAAGGCCCTGGACACCTTGTTAGGGTACCTGGCATCATGGATTACATGAAATCCCGGGACGTTTTAAGTTGAAATCTGGCTCCCTCTGTCACGAAACTAACACTGGGTCGTCACTATCTGAACCACAAGTCCAAATCAATACAAAAACGATTAACTGTCTGCACAATCAAGATTCCGCCATGGCCTTGCAAGTCCGTCCCCTGACCTGAAAGCTATGGGGCGAGCTGAAGAGGAGAGGGCCCAAAACCCTGCATGATCTGGAGAGATTCTGTAAAGAGGAATAGTGTCAGACGCCCTGATCTTTATTCTCCAAACTTGTAAAATGTTCTAGGTGAAAAGTCAACAAAACAAAACAAAGAGTCCCGGGGATTGTGGAAAGCACCGTGCAGCTATGTGAATCGAACGTGCAACATTAAACACAACGTTTAGTTTGATTTGGTTCCATTTTCTGCTGTTTTTCCCCCAGTTACATAACCAGCTCTACGTTTTTGGCATAAAACGTAATTGTACAAAAGACATGCTGCGACAGGCAAAACTTACCAAGAAGAACACATCGCCACCTATTCATGAGTGACGCTATGGAACCAGAGCCAGGGTTTCTAAGGAATACTCGGTTTTAAAGATCATGGAAAAGGGGTTACTGTAAGCCAAGACAGTCCGAGAACCAGCTGAATACCAGCTAATCCAATTAGAACACAAAGGAAGTGTGTTTGTGTGTGCTAGTCATAAGCTGCACTTTATGGCAACAAAAACCATCGACCTTCATTTCTAGGGCAACTTTGTGACTAATATTAACCCTCAGCGTCACCACCGTACACTTTTCAAGAAGACGAATTTGTTTGGGTTTATTTTGAACATTTTTCAGTAGTGTCAATAAATTAAGCTTGAGGCCGTCCCTCTCGTACTCGCTCTTTACGTTAGCAAAATGAAATCACATGGTCACTACAATCAGTCTGTTAATTTACGGTTTTGCCTTTTTGGTTAAATGGAAAAAAAACCCCAAAACAAAACAAAACAAAAATAACCTAAAAGATCTGAGGTTTGGCTCATGCAGCATTTACCGTCTAAAAACGTAAAAACTTCAACACTGAGCACCGAGTCTTACAGCTTGACAGAAGGTCCAGAAAATCACAGCTCTCCGCGCTTTTCAACATGTCCTGCGTCACCTCCGTGGCCAAGATCTGGTGCTGAAAAAGGCGCGTGAGCTGCTCTTCATCCCGGATAAGAAATGTCTTTTTGGGGGGACTCATTCTTGGGACGTTCTCCTTCTTAACTGCGAAACAAACGCGGTTTAAGGAGGCCCTGTCCATCACAGCGATATTAGCCAATCGCGAGCGTCTGTGAGCATGTGCATGCGGAAGCGGGCGGATGGTCCTGTCCTCCCAGAGGGTTACGTCACACTGCTCCCTGACGTCTGAAAAGAGGTGGTCCGCTGGCCTCGGAGAAAATATGCGATATCCTTCACTCTCCCTGATGTGTATAGGGAAGAGTCCTGCTGATGGGTGGGAAATAGCCATGACTAAATTATGGAGAAAATCAAAGAGGAAAAAAAAAAAAAAGACCAGTGATAAAACCAGAACAATCATCAGCTCTAACTTGATGCAAGCCGTTCACGACACAGCATTCCAACAAGTGTACGTTTCCCCCCTACAGGATGAGGAAATACAGGAACGCTGTGCTATACTGCTTGTCGTAGATTCCGGAATTTGACCTCACTTTAAAAGGGAAAAAAAAAAAAAACCCGATTACTTCCGCAGTTCATGAGGGCTGCTGAAAGCTTCGTAAACGTTGGCGGCAAATTCTTTCACTTGTTCCGTCATTAAAAGATCCTGCAACATAAACAAAAACAAAAAAAACACAACAGAGAAGATTAGCAATCAGCGATATATGAAAACAACTAACTGTCTCTTTATTAATCGTTCATCCCGGGGCATTCCGAGAGTTTAATCGTTCCTCCACGGAACTTGGAGATAAGGCTGTATATCGTGGAAAGCAACCCAATGATGAGGAAACCTCACAGTGGCAAGGAAACTGCCTATCGCCTGTCGTACCTGAACAAACCGACTGGGAGTCTCGCTGCATATCGAGTGAATCTGTCCATTGGCGATTGGAATTATTTTGGCGAGTGGGAGACTTACATGCAAGAGACTGGAAAAGAGGGAAAAAACAAACATTTTAATTAAAATAATAATAATTATTATAATAAAAAGTTCAAATGCACAAATGCATAAGTGATTCCCGACCTATCAGGTGTGCTGCTGGGGGCAGAGTCTCCCTGAGGGGGGCAAAAAAACTCGGCCATGTTGTCAAGAAAATGGCTGAAACCCCGGTTCAGGCAAGTGCCGAGTATGGTGCTGAAATCCGGGCTAATATCATACAGACAAAAAAATTAAATAAATAATAATAAAAAGAAAAATCCCACAGTTAGCAATCAGCCAAGTATTATACAGTATAACTGTATTGTTAAATTCAAAATTTCACTCTTTTACATACTTCTCGAGCATGTCCCTGGTTTCGTTTAGAAGCTTTATTGTTGTGACGTCATTCTCCGTCAGACCGCAAGCCTGCAAGGTGCAAAAACATGCACATGTGGAAATGTGAAATTCACAGTAGGGTCTCTAACCAACTGTGTGATGGTCACGGTTTTCAACACACAAAAAGAAATTTGTCCTCCCACATGACGCACAGTGGCGTGCTGCGTCGCTGTTGTTTTTGTGTAACAGCGCGGTCTGGAGTCGGACCGCAGCCCTTATCAACGGCTGCACTGTTTCCTTTACTGATTAATTAGTTTAGTTATTTATTAATGAACATGTCAAAGTTTGAACGTTTTAAAGGTTTATAGTTAAATTCAATGCTGTGGAAGATCCTGTTCTCTCTTATATTAGAGGTGCGATAGTCATTCCCTCACCAGTCTCTCTCTCTCTCAAAAAACACTTTACTCAGAGTTTACTGAGACATTTTACTGAGAACCAAAAAGTGGAAACACTGCAAAGCACCGAGACTGATATAAGGCACAATGCTGAGATCAGACGCCGCGAAGTTCAGCCCGATTTGGATACGAGGAACGTCAGGAACGACGGGCGTGCGACGTGGCGTGCGACGTGGCGTCTGGGACGCCCCCTGGCACCCTGATGAAAAATCTTGCACGTCAGAATTGCTTGCATTTTCTCACCTAGTTTGACAACCCCTATGACGTCTTTCTTGATGTTCGTCCTGATGGACGATTTCCATCATGATCATCTTTACAGATAAAAAAAACAACACATCAATCGGTTCCCAGCGTCGTGTTAAATAAAAGTCTCCTAACAAATCATCATCAGTTACAAGTTTTTATTAAACCACGTGGACTTTAAAAAAAAAAAAAACGAGGCGTATATAACATGTAGTGTCCGCTCCACCAGTCCCGTATGTATAAAAATGTATCAGATTAATAGAAACCTATTGTTTAGGTTACAAAATGGTTCCTGTGTATAATCACAGCTCCGATCGGATGAACCTCAAAATCCAGAATGGATGCAAGAAATAAATCGAGTGTCCCTGAGAATGCAGAACCTCTTCAGAAGCCGTCGGAAGACGCAGAAGGACGTCATTTTGCCGCAGAAATATTATGTCATTACCTTTTTTTCTTTCTAGATACTTTTCAGTCATACTAATACGTGTGCACAGTTCCTGTCCCTGAAGTACATTTCACACTCTGTATTTTGTGCTTTAACATGGAATGTATACATTACACAGCTCACGTTTCAGTATCAGCACACTGCCGTTCTTCTTGAAGTAACGCTGCACCGCTCGGATTCTTATTCTCAGGCTTCTTTTGTCCCATTGTTCGGAAACGTTTTACAAGCGTGAGCGAATCTTTAACAAAAATACCCATCATAATAATCATCATGATGATTTTACCATGCTTGCTCTGTGCTGTACCTGATCGGCTAGCGGGTTCTCCTCATCAGGCATCATGTACCAGGACAGAGGCCTGAATTTGGACGAGCCAGAGTTTTGCTCCACGAGACATCTGATCTCATCAACGTGCTGCTCGACATCCTGGAGAGACAGACTCTGCTTCAAAGAGATCCTGAAAAGTGAGCATTTATAATTATACAGCGCCTTGCATAAGTATTCACCCCCCCACACACTCCCTGTGTTACAACCTGGGACTGAAACAGGCTGAATACAAACAGCACATAATATCGATTGGTTGAATATTATGGCAGGAAAAAAATATAGATAATAAACTGCATAAGTATTCACTCCGTTTCTGTGAAACCAGGGCACAGAAGTTTAGCAAACATTTTCTGTTAGGTAACCTTCACTAACGTTTTGCACGAGGTTAACAACTTCCTAAAATTCGATCCCTTGCCAGTTTCAGTCAAAAGAGTGAAAACTTTGCTTCCTTCATGTGCTCTCAGGATTACGAAATACGACTTGGAAGTTGTCATCACGTCTTTGCCTTCTTTGCCTTCCGTCTTGTCTGTTACAGGCTGCTTACCTCTCACGACCCCTAATGTTGTGCCTAACTTTTTTTCCATTAGCATTTGTTAGACTAAGGTTACGTATCTGTCGTGCCACTGAACTCACGTGATTAGAAGTCACATACTTGGCTGAATTCACCTGTGTTCACCTGTGTGTGACGAAAGTATCACGTTATCTCAGTGTAAATGCACACATTCCTGGAAACTCCTGGTGTGTTCGGGTGTTTTCGCACATCAGTTTCGTTCACACTTTGCTGAGAACGAGGAGATGAAAAGTTTGACTGTAAACCCTTAGTGTACAAGAGATATGCCCGTTTTTATGTCTAGAACATGAACAGCGCCCCTCAGTGGCCAAACAGAGTCTGACAGATTGAGTGAGTTGAGGAACTACAATTGCTTGCTAACTGGCAACCATGTTTTTTGTTTTGTTTGTTTTTGTTTTATTTAAGTAATTACGTCAACATAAGAAAAAAATCCACTTACAGATTATCACACAGATACATTACCTACGACGGAGTATTAGGGCCACACATGACGAAATTTTTTTTTTTTTTTACCATGACGAGATTAAAGTCGACACTGAACTCGAAATATCGAGAATAAAGTTGAAATCAGATGTTGAATTTAATCTTGACGTTCAAAACTAGTCCGGTGAGAGAGCCACCGCTCCACAGCTGCAGTCTCAGACACACACACACACACCTGCAGGATCCAGCAGCTTGACCAGTTGTCTTATTGTATTTTGCGATCCAATGTAACCTCTCTGTATTGCACGCAGGTGTACCCATCGATATCCGTGCATCTGCCCATTTCCAGCAAATTCAGTTTGTGAGAATGTGGCCACTTCTTCCAAGTTTGTATGATTTCTCCTTCTGAACAAAAGTTTTCGGCACAGCCTTTTCAGCGTCCTTACACTAATGATCACTCTGTGCTTCTGCACTAAAACAGCCAGGATTTCTTTATCGCTAAACCCCATTCTGAAGTACAATTTGACCAAATCATCTACACAAGGCATGTCGAGTCGTCGGCCAATTGATCGGCCTGAGTTCAACTTTCTTCTTGACATTTCGAGTTTAATGTTGACTTTTAATCTCGTCATGGCAAAAAAAAATTTTTCTTCATGTGTGGTCCTAATACTGTGTCGTAATTATCTGACCCTAGCTCCGCTGCATTTGTGACAACACCCAAGACCTTGCACATGCCCTATATATATATATATCTTCATAATTATTGGCACCCTGGTAAAGATGTGTAGTAAAAAAAAACATTTGCAGTAGCCTAATCTCACACTGAAAATTTTAGAAAAATCTAACCTTTAATTTGAGTACATTTATTCCATGGGGGGATGGAAATCCCACGTTAAGAAATAATTGTTTTTAACAAATCACCAGTGCCACAATTATTGGCACCCCTAACAATTCCTATAAAATGACTGTAACTGAAGAATTTTTGTTATTTACACTTTACTTTTTTTTTTTAAGTTGATCAGACTGTCTTGGAACTTTTAAGCAGTAATTATGACTTCCTGTTTCAAAGCTTAAACATCTTTACCAGGGGTGCTATATATATATAAATTATTGAGGTCTGTTTGACTGAGCAAAAACCAGTTTGCAAAAGCACTGCTTGCTTATTATGAAAACAAGCTAAAAAAAAATTCCTCAAGGAGGAAATAAATCGCTGAATTCAGCTGAAGCCAAAGAAGAAGAGAACAAAAGGATTTTGACTGTATAACTTACGTTATTCAGAACCTAAACACGTGCTATAGCGCCACCTTCAAGCCACTAATCTCTGATAATGTTTCAGATATAATATCATAAAAAAAAAACATACAGTGCCACAAACACCAAAAAAATGTAAACAAATATCTTACAATCATGCTGATTGAGAGAGAGAGAAATGTTCTACAACTGTAACTCTGAATGAACTACAGTGGAACCTCGGTTTGTCAGCATAATCCGTTCCGGAGACGTGCAGTCTGTCGCTCACGGGGATCTTTTTCTTTTCGTGTGACTTTAACAAGGAAACTATCCAACGATCGCTGCTTTTGCCTCCTTTTGAGGATTTGGCGGAAATGCGACATTGCATAGTCATTAAACAGATGAGTGACATACACACTAACAGTATACACTAGCGAGGAAGCCACAATCCTGCAGTGAGTGAGAGAGAGTAGTTGTGATCAGGTGAGGCTCGGCAGACGAATACTACACGTACTGCAAAACATCGCTCGTTAACTAAGTCAAAGTTTATTACAAATTTTGAAAAACTCACAGACCAAGTTTCTCGCAATCCAAGGTTCCACTGTATTTCCATAAGTGAACATCTTTAATGTGAAACTGAACAGAAGCTCGAATTAATAATCGGATGCTGCCATCTTGTGGTAATGGTAATGCTGGATTAGACAGTATGGATTGGAAAATAACAGCTCATGATAAAGCATGTCTCCAATCTTCTCACAGCGTTACTCTCAAGACGATGACCTATTAAAAACTCCAAAATATGAATAATCAGCTGTTCGTTTGATTATTTTCAGCACGTGAATATATGCACAATGTTTCTGAACAACCCTGCCCGTTTCATCACTTGTAATAGCTTAGAAGTGAACATCGCCACATGCTTGATAAGGCAGTGTGTCGTGTCTTTACCAGTAGAAGCAGACTAACACGGTTGGTCAGATGGTGCTGTGCGAATCACGCATGTCCATTTACTGTTTTACCGTCAATGCTGTTTCTTTACATCTCACAAGTTGTGGGACGGTGCATGAAAATGCTTCTCACGTTTCATGACAGCAACTCACTTCTAAACATCTCATGATGGCAGTGAAGACCAAGAAGCAAGGATCGAAACAAGGCCAGGACGAAGTTCCAGAAAGGTATCAATTAAGGTGTGATGTGGTGGGGGGTGGACCCAAATTTGAACTATTAAATCCATTATTTAAAACTCTGGAATCTGACTGGAGAAGGCATGGGGAGGAAGGCATTAGTGAGAGAAGCATCCACAGCTCATATCTGAGAAGCTGTTTACAGGATAGCTACAGACCAGATGCTCCACAAAGCTGGGCTCTTCATGGAAGAGCGGTGAGATATTGAATTTTTTTGCCTTGGTACAATCTATGAAGCCTGGTGTTAACCAAATACTGCTCATCAGCCTGAGAACACCATTGCCACTGTGAAGCATGGTGGTGATAGCGTCACGTTGTTGGGATGCTTTTTAGCAGCGGAAACTGGGTAACTGGTTGTTTTGGAGTGCATGGACGGTCGGATGGATGGATGGAGTCAGATACAGGCCAATCCTAGAAGAAAATCCTTGCCAGTGTGCTCAGAAATGTTAAAACGGGGAAACTTTTAGCAGGCCCTAATCGTACTGCCCAAGCTCGTGTTTACTCAAACAGTCAAAATCCCAATGTTTTAATGCTCCCTAAAGTTCAAAGGGGTGAATACTTATGCAAGGCTCTGTAGCTGTACATGTGCTTTGCAGTGCCGAAGAAAATGGCGAGAACGTGCAAGCTTCTAGTTTTCCCTGCGCTTTACTGCATTTCAGATTTACTCAAGAAACTACAGATCAAAAGAAAGAGTCGACTGTAAAAGAGCCTTACGGTCCGAGGACTTCCTGCACTGCTTTCTTCACCACGGTTATCAGCTCAGTCAGCCCTGTAGTCACAAACAAATCAACAACAGCGAAAAATAAAAAGCCAGTGGTGATGATGTAAACGGTTTAAGCCATTTTTCTTAAACCCTTATTCAACCAGAGTTAGGAACAGAATCTACAGGTCTGCTGACGAGACCAGGGTTCTCTTACCGTCTCCCAGAAGGTGCTGGATGCTTGACAGATACTTCTGTTGGACTTCAGGAGGAGCCAAAGGTGTCTAAGGGTCCAGATTTAATATCAAATACTTTAGTGGAATTTACCAACAAAAAAAGAGAAAGTAATATTTACTGCTTAAAAAAATAAATAAAAGTAGAGAATTTACCGTTCCGTTTTTAGTTACAGAGTTGTCCAGGTACAAGTAACCACCGATTATGTTGAGCTGAACACGAAGCAACACCACCAGCATGCAAGTGCTATAAACAGCCACGATGCTTCGACTAAAACCTAGTGAGCAAAGGCAAGCCATCATACGACACAACTGCACAAATATTAATGCGTTTATTCAGGTCTTCATACAAAACTTCAACTTACTGATTGTCTTAAGATCCTCCCAAATCTCAATCTTGTTGGCTGGCCTAATAGAGACACTTCAGTCAGTTATCGTGTTTAAAAACAAAACCCACAATGCTTTAAAATACGCATCCTGTCACTTCAAGTGTCTGATTGAATCCTGATCCCTCTGGGACACACTGTTCGTGACCACTACACCCTACGCATACGTTTACAAGGAAACAGTCGTAATTCGTTTTCTTGGTGTTCCTGCGCTGACATGAGATGGACGCCATCGTCAGCGCAGACGACGTTTAACCTCAAACACTACGGCTTCCTAAAAAAAACACAGAGAGCTTAACATTTATTTCACGTGAATGAGAAATCTGACAACATGTTGGACTCCAGAATGCAACGCTGCTCTATGGAGAGGCTGCTGAAGTGATTCAGATTAGTGCCAATTCGTGATCAGTGGGATGACAGCATGAAGGTGTTGACAGCGGTATTAGGGTGACGTCTCAGAGTGTACAGAATAATGACTGAGGAATAACGTTCGTTATAAAGACTAAGACGCAAGTTGTTTTGGGTGGACACTATTTAGGCATTTGCAGAGACGCTGATTTTGTTCGTACTCGCGTGCACACGCAAAGCTAGTAGCGAGTGCAAAGTGCGTTCTCAGGGCACCTTATTTGCGTTTTGTGACACCCACAAAACGCCATAAAAGGTTAAGCACACAGGCAGCTGGAAGCATGAAATGACTGCTCAAGGTAAAAGCTAAAAAAGACTTCTTCTATGTTAAAAAAATGTCATTCACTTATATATGAATAAGAATATAGTAATTGTAAGCAAACACGAAATTTTGCATCACCTGAGGTGTCTGTTTATGGTTTACAGCTCTGCACAGACCAGCCTGTAATCCGTTTGTTTTATTTCTCATAATTTATGGATTTCTTTCAGCTCAGGTTCAGTAGTTTTAATATTCTTCTATGAATGCCAATAAAATAAACCACTAAATTTAACTAAATGTTCTAGACCGAGCTCTCAGCCCCTGAGCTAGTGAACTAGCATGGGGGTGCGTTTTTGATCGAGACTCCAGAGTCAACCTGGGTAAAGGCATCTGTCAACCGTCATCATAAACATCGTCCATAACAATAAGCAATTTCACCTGGACGGTATATTCCAGATATCAAACTGCAGTAATCCGTGTGAGTTATACAACCGGAAGTTGACGTTCACGTTAGTTAGTGTTCTAAAGAGTAAATCCGCACACACTCGGGAGCACGAGGAGGATACGGACGTTCTCCCAACAGGCGATCGGATCCAGACCGTCCCGAGTTGTTTCTCACCTGGACTTCAGCAGTGCCGTGAGACTCTCCGAGTTCAGCTGGTGCATGATCGCCTCCTTCAGGGTAGGCAGCAAGGACAACACTGCAAAGCGAAGCCATACGGGTCTTTACAGAGGGAAGAGAAAATAAAACGCGTTTGTCTGGGATTTTTTCTGGGAGCGCAGAAGTAAGTCTAACCCGTCATGTTACACGTCCTCTGGTTGCTCTCGAAATGGAACTGCCTCCGAGCCTGAGCGATGTACTCCGCCGTCTCCCGCTCCTGCATCTCCTGGAGTTTTCTCTGGGCATATTTCCCAAGCAGGTACACACCTGGAGTGTAAGATTTAAAAAAAAACCCACCTTTTAGATTAGATCACACAACGTTAAGATAATCAGCTTAGATGATCGGATCAGAAGCCAGGGTCTGATCTCAATGTGTCGGTCTATTCTAGGGACCTAGGAAAATCTAATATATTACTCATAAACAAGTCTTATAGACTTAAAGCTTTGGTATTATTCCCTAAAAGCAGAAGTTGCCAATAAGGGGAAAGTGGGGGAAGGCTTAATCCTGAGTTATACTTGCGTTATATTATACTATACTATACTTCAGGCAGAAGTGCAGTTGCTATGATACTATTTCATCGTCCACTTGGAGGATGGATGCACAGAAGATCGAGGTCTACTTCAAAATCGGGACATCCACGCAAGAAGAAGAACTGCTCTATATGTTGTACTTAGCATGATCACATAAAAAAGAAAAGTGCTGAAAGCAGTGGTTTGTGCAGAAGCTAAGCACTGTGTGCAGCCACGCAATGACAGACACTACACTGTTTGTGACATCTGTGTATTATATTTGCTAATAAACTGGTCTTTTGTTTTTCCTGAATATTTTCCAGTGAAGACTTCTCTGAAGGAGATATAAAACATAGCAATTCTTTTTTTGTGTGTGTGTTATTTATTGGCTAAAAGTTCGCGGGTTTTCCAGCACATCTACAGTTGACATACTGTCATACTCTCGTCTGTCATGTACTGTCATATCATGTGACAGGAATTAAAATAACTGAGGCATGAGCTTCACCCCAAAAAAAGAAAAAAAAAAAAGTTGCCCATAGTCCATCTATATATATATATATATATATATATATACACACACACACACACATACATATACACACACACACACACACACACGCACGCAACCGGTCAAAAGTTTTGGAACACCCCAATTTTTCCTGGTATTTCTTGCAATTCAAGTCGTTCAAGTCCAATGAATAGCTTGAAATGGTTCAAAGGTAAGTGGTGAACTGCCAGAGGTTAAAAAAAGGTTACCCAAAACTGAAAAATAATGTACATTACAGAATTATACAAAAAGGCCGTTTTCAGGGAACACACAATGGGTTAATAGTTTAAAGCTGGAGGTTCATCAAGCCTTGAAATCTGGTGCTACGAATTCCTACAGATGTTCCAACTTTTCTTGGTTACTTACAATGACTTGATTCTAAAACTGCATAATTATCAATAAAAAACTGGAAAAAGTGCGGTGTTCTAAAACTTTTGACTGGTACTGTGTGTGTGTGTGTGTATATATACATATATATATATATATATAAAATCCTTTTCGCGTTTGAAACAGAAATGACGTACGACCACAGAACATATTATACGTGCGTATGACCGGAAACAGTGTAACCAGCGCTTACATTTTAACCAATCCCTTCGTTCGTGGACGCCATTTTTATATCGTCTTTATGAATCGGTATTATTTGTGTGAGTTATTTTACTGATATTGAAAAGAAGTAAACACCTATTTGGTAAGGAAGTATTTAAGAAAACTTTGATCTATCAAAATGTATAAAATTCTTCTCACATTTAACGGAGACCACTAATTTTTGAAAAATAAAATTGGTAATTAGCAAACTTGTTTTATAAATACTGCATTTGATTTTTTTACCCCCTTGCACTCAGTGAGCGAAGACACTGGGGAATCAGCTAATAATAAATATAATAATAATAATAATAATAATAATAATAATAATAATAATAATAATAATAAATGACAGCTGAAGAGCCATTGGAGCAGCCTTATGGACATGTTGTGACGTCACAACTCGAGTGCCCGTCCTACAGCTTTATAACTGGAATGAACTCAATGTTTGCACTGATTTTCCATTGACTAGCTAGGAGCTAAAACAGTAAGAAAAGCTAGCAGCTACATCCAGAAGCACATATCCTCTCCTGCTGCATCCTCTCCTACTGCATCCTCCTGTGGACGTCAAAACACGCCAGACATTTTATGACACACCATGTTGTTGAATGCAGTAGGAATTTGGTTTTGGGTAAAACAGCAGATAGCTACATGGAACACTGAGCTTTTGGGCTAGCTAGCAAACTAGCTTTACCCTGTGTGTGTGTGTGTGCGTGTGTGTGTGTGTGTGTTACCTCCAGCAAAAGCTCCAGCGAAAATAAATTTCCTTTTATGACGCTTGATAAAGTTCCACGTAGAAGCTAACATTCTTTAAATAAATAACACACACACACAGAGAGAGAACCTGGTTTCCCAGAAACGCTAACAGTAAGCAGGAGCAGGAGGTTTCTTGTTAGCTAGCAGCTCTCCACACAACATGACCAGAATATTACTGCCACGGTTGCCAGATCCCTGGAAATCCGAGATAATCTGCTTGTGAGGCTGTGACTGTACAGTTTGGGGTTGCAAGACATTAATGATAAGCTCAACCAAAATCAAGTGTAAACAAAACAAAACAAAAAAAAAAAGTCTAATACACTTGACTTATGCTCTAGGCTGATTTTTTGTTTTTGTTTTTTAATAAATCCAGAAATCAGTAGTTGAAATGTTCCAGGAACCCAATCTCAAACACCACACCTGCTTCTTTTCTCAGCCTTCACATGGAGGGATAAGTACTTCACAGGTATTCAGGGAAGCACAGGGGTGCTGTGGTTAGCACTGGTGCCTTACAGTGAGAAGGTTCTGGGTTCGAGCCTGGCGTCCACCTGGGGGCCTTTTCACATTCTTGCCATGCATGCGTGGGTTTCCTCATGGTGCTCCTAGGTCCGGTTTCCTCCCACAGTCCAACGGCATGCTGATTAGGTCAACTGGCTACTTTAAATTGCCCATAGAATAGTCAGATTGGCAGGGTGTATCCGGCTTCTCACCCGAAGTCAATTGGAATTGGCTCCAGCTTCCCTGCAGCCCTCTCCCAAGCTTCGCAATGTATTTTACAAAAGACATCACAGACACACAGATGGCCCAGACATGGTCTCTATCCTTATGGGGACAGTGGTAGCTCAGTGGTTAAGACATTGGACTATTGATCGGAAGGTCGTGAGTTCAAATCCATGCACCACCAAGCTGCCTCTGTTGGGCCCTTGAGCAAGGCCCTTAACCCTCAACTGAGTTGTATAAATGAGATGTAAGTCGCTCTGGATAAGGGGGTCTGCCAAATGACTGTAATGTAATGGTGGGTGGCACGGTGGTGTGGTGGTTAGCACTGATGCCTTGCAGCAAGAAGGTCCTGGGTTCGCTGCTCGGGGATCAACCTGGGTGCCTTTCTGTGTGTAGTTTGCACGTTCTCCCCGTGTTTGCATGGGTTTCCTCCCACAAAGATAGGCACATTAAGTAGATTGGCTACACTAAGTTGGTGTGAATGTAAAGTGTGAATTGTTGTCTGTCTCTGTCTGTCACCCTGCGGTGAATTGGAGACCTGCGCAGGGTGTATCCTGCCTCTCGCCTGAAGTCAGTTGGGATTGGCTCCAGCTTCCTGCCGTGACCCTGAACAGGATTAAGCTTTACCCTGTGTGTGTGTGTGTGTGTGTGTGTGTGTTACCTCCAGCAAAAGCTCCAGCGAAAATAAATTCCCTTTTCCTTTTATTAAGCGGCATGGAAAACGGATGGATGGGTGGATGTACTGTTATGTGACAAATCAAAGCATTCGTCTTACTTTCTTTCCCTCGTGTTTTTTTTTCTTCTTTTTTTAATCAACATATTGGGTTCCACCTGAGAATTTTTAAACTAAACCAATCTGGCAGGTCTTCCCTTATCTGCCCTGTTAGCTCCTCCTTTCCTGAAAATGTTCACAGAGTGAGTATGGGGCAGCATGAACCTTGCCCCTGTGGATGTCTGTGTGCACGTGTTGCAGTCATGCTAATCGTTTATGTGCTTCCAACTTGGTGGTAACAGTTTGGGGAAGAACCACATAGGGGTGTAATGGTCAGGGGTGTAATGGTCAGGGGTGCACTTACTTTTTGGCCATATAGTGTTTGAAGAATCGTGATATTGAAATCTTTTCCTAGTATTCCAATATATATGTATCAGTGCATTATTTTTAACTTCCTAATGCACCCTGTGAATTTACAGGTTAATTTATTTGCTATATTTGGCAGTGTTGACGTCATAAGTGATCAGCAGTGAGGAATTTTCTGGGTTGAAGTCGTGCAGTTTTCCCGTGTGTATTAATAAAGGGATTATTCATTGAATTATATTATCTTTCAATTTAACTCATACTCTGAAAGTGTTGCCTCATGTATTTCTCCGTGGCTTCTTTAAAGTTAACAATCACTCCAGTACTTCCAGCTACACACCGGCACAGATGATGACGCAATAAATGTGCGACGATTTCGGCGCTGTAATGTTTGGACACAAGGCTCCCTCGCCGTGTGTTTAAACAAATAACTAGACGTGTTTCCTCATCCGAATTACATAGTAATTGAAAATATGAGTGTAACATGCAATATGGAGAGTAATCTATTAAAGATTTGAAAATGGCTTCGCACTTTGTTCGCTTCCAGACACTGTTTTTTTTCTATTTCGCAGCTACTACAAACAATACAGCTTTTACTTCATAAACCCGAGACACGCTGCATATTCTTTTACCAGGACGCTCTATTTACTTTCTGTAAACTTTTATTCACTTAATAATGCTCAAGAATCCTTCTCTAGTGTCCGGGCTGGGCTGTGCTGTGTTACTGTGAGGACTTTCCCCTGACTGGTCCGTCTTTGTTTATGTTCCCCCGAGACCAAGCGTCTCATGCTGATCGTTCCTCCTTCCTCGAGACGTTGCCCTGTTTCTCTCTCTCTCTCTCTGGATGAGCTCGAACTGAGGAATTCTGCTATCATCTATTTTAATAAAATATTCTTGGAGATGGGAACAGAGCATACAGAAAACCAGCTGATAAACAGGAGTTTCCTCCAGCCTTCAGACACTGAGGTTCACAGATGGATGTCCAGTGCGTTTAACATGGTACTGCTGCCTTCTATTATTATTATTATTATTATTATTATTATTATTATTATTATTATTATTACAGCATGGTTCATGTTTTAACAGGCGAAACAGGCTCTTGAAAGTGGAGAGGTGCCTGTTGGATGTCTTCTGGTGTACAATAATATGGTTATAGGCCAAGGAAGGAATGAGGTGAATGAAACCAAAAATGTAAGTAAACAAAATTTTATATATATACAGTGCAGTCCAAAAGTTTGGACACACCTTCTCATTCAATGTGTTTACTATATTGTCATGACCATTTACATTGGTAGATACTCACTGAAGGCATCATAACTATGAAT
>JAQMCW010000012.1:19929870-19947634 GCA_030068335.1 Chrysichthys cranchii
GACCCCAGGGATCGAACCCAGGACCTTCTTGCTGTGAGGCGACAGTGCTAACCACCACACCACACCACACCACACCACCGTTCCACGCTATTGGAAAACTGTATTGTAGGAATGTTCATCCAGTTTATAGATAAACATATACTACTTGTACACATTTAGCTGGAGTGCTAGCATATATTTCTATCTTATTCAAGTTTTAGTTCAATTTTAGTGCCGTGCATTTAAGCACAGACGTACAACCACAAGCCTTCCTGTCTGTAGTAGAAAGGGTTAATCGATGTTCCGAGGCCAGTTAAGACGACTGTTCGAATGACCTTCAGGAACATGAAAAGGAACATAACGTGCACAGTACACTCCATGCTGCGAGCTTTTTAGTGACTCCGGGAATAACAGCTTCATACCGGAAAAGCCAATCAGCTCGTACGTCTCTCGTCTTATGTTATGGTTGAGAAAGTTCAACTTTAGCGTGTGACAGATTGTACAAAGAACTGCTGGCGTTATTGAAAATAATCATCACCAATACAGTGCTAATGACAGGTTAGCATCTCTCGTCATTCACGCCGTACGTCGTCGTAGCTCTGCACAAATCCCCAGCAGACCAGAGTTTTTCCCTCCACATGGGTATTTAGTCGTCTTTTGAGAGCAAATGCCCGTCATTTGCCTAAATGTGCGCCTGTTGATGCCGTCTTTTTCCGGCACATTCACCGGCTCCCTCCTGCCTCCTTCGAGTGCCTGGCATTGCAGCTGGAGGATAATTGTGTATTCGACCAAATGTCTTGAAGGGCTGCGCAGTGCTGCGAATCCGGCTGACATCGCTCCCAGCCCACTCTGACCAAGCGTTGTGTAACTCTCCCCCCTTTCATAACACAATTCATCAACAACATAACTCTGCATGTTATTCATGCCTTCCCCTCCCACACAGGAACTGTCACCCACGCTCCTCACCCCATCTTGAGATGGCTGTGGATGCTTCCCACGCATACTTTCTCTCTCCAGCACTCATACACTTGTACATGCACTCACACACACACACACACGCACACGCACACACAAATACAAAAACTAATAGGCACATGTACACCCAAACACACTCACACACATTCAAGCTCTCCTGGCCGTGGTGTTAAAAATACCTCCTCTTATTTAATTGCTTCCTTTCTGCTCCACATATCTCACTGAGAGTTCTTTCTCTTTTTTGTTAGTCTGCTTTTCCTTTTGCGGCAAAGGAAATAAAACTGTGAGCTGTTTTTTTTTTTTTTTCTTTCCCCTCCGTTCTGCTTCCAGTAAGCGTGCCTTTGCCTGCGCGAGGACCTGGAATGTGCAATATATATTTAAGCACATATAAATCTGTGGTGGTGTTTTTTTTTTGTTTTTTTTTTGATGCTGCAGAGGTTTGTAACTTCCATCAGGTCGACCATCTGGATGCGATTTAAGTTGGCTTCCCTATCCGTGTTGCTCTCCCTCCCGTGATGCGTGCCATGCCTAGCCAAGGGTTGAGTTTGCGCTTCATCTTGCGGGTTCTAATGAGGAGTCAGCAGGACTCTCCAGGTGGCTGACTTGTACACATTTAGGGTGATAGATCCCACAGACCTGCTAACACAGTCCAAAAACACAAAGTGCTGGGTGAGGAAAAACACATCTTTTGTAAGGAGAAAGGACCAACAGTGGAAAATGGTATGGTGTTACAGATATGATTGTTACGCCGGAAGGTATCAGGAGAATATTATTAGTAGGTTTTTATTGACGGGTTTGGTCTTAGGAACTTTAAGGAAAGATGGTAGCCCACCAACTTGTCTTTGTCTTTGCCAGAGACAGTAAAAAAGGAGTGGACAGAGCCAGAATGGACAGAAGTGAGGCCGGATTGTAGCTACTTCCCGATGTGCCTCTCGCCGAACGTTTTTTGTTGTTGTTGTTGTTGTTGTTGTTTTAAATCGGCGTAAGGCAACGTAACACAACAAGTAGCTGTCTCGCTGTTTGTGGTAGCCGAACACCAGAAATTCTGACTTCTGGCATTTTCTCATTCATGGAGATCTTTCATTCATGGAGATCTACGAATGGCCAAGTAATAGTTTCAGATTTCTCCGAGAGCTTATTAGCTAAACAGTACGCTTGTGTAACTGGATATTGCAAGTTTGTGACATCAATTTTAGCATTGTTGGAGAAAAACATTTGTTCCACAAATGCCATAAGCTGAGATACAAGGTTATGGAGCAGGTTGTTTAAGGTCAAAAAAAAAAAGAAAAAGAAAAAGCTAAAAATGAAAGGAAGCCCGTGGAAGGCTTAAGCCACCCGAGCCTCTCACCCTCCCATGGAGGGTAGGGTACGAGTTCCGAACACTCGATTACCCCCTTGGTCTTCGCAGAGCGTGATTAATAACGTGTGTAAGAATATACACAAGCAGTGAAACAGTATGTGGCAGCTATAAGAGAACAGGATCTGTACATCAATCCGACGCTCACTTATGTGGGATTTATGTGCCAGATGATGCAGCCAGTTGGAGGAACTGTGAAAGAGCCGGATAAAACGCGAGTCTAGAGAAACCCACTCGTCTTGCGGCACTTCTCCTTTTGAGGATAAAAAGTCACACGCGGAACTTTTGGATCCTACAAGAACTCGTTCCTTTGTTTCAATGAAATACTGGTTGATTAGAGGCAAGTCGTCGAATCGTTCCGTCACGCAAATAACGACAGCTCGGCTAACAGCGGAACTGTGGGCAGGATGTCATCTGGCCAGCAGAGAAAAGATGCAACCTGATGTGGCTCGAACAGCCTGGCTCATCAGTAACACCATCTTCCACCACAGAGCTTGTTTGGGTGTTGATGCAAAGAGTTAGGTCTTGGGTTAGGGTTAGGGTTAGGATTAGCCCTAGACCAACACACTCCTTGGTTTGACCTCCAGACCGACTTAAAGCCAAGAAGCGAGGCATTGTTTTGTGATTATATCAGTGTCACATTCATACCACCCCCCCACCCCTCGATATTTCAATTGCAAAAGAGATTTTTTAGTGTGTGTGTGTGTGGGGGGGGGGGGGGGGGGGGGGGGGGGGGGGGGGGGGGCAGTCAGGCTCGATTCAGTCTTGCTAGGTTTGTTCATAGCTCTGTCACTAGGCATAGTTCACTAGGCATATGACTCGAAATTCTTAAAGAATATTTGATCTGCGTTGTGTGTGTGTGTGTGTGTGTGTATTTTCCACTTGCTCATTCTTTTGTGAAATCATTATTTTCTTGACAGTGGGTATATCCTGCAACCAGTGTGTATTTTTGTCCTGGCTTTTTAAAAAAGCACATACACTTGCTAAATTTTGTTTCTACAGCTTGTGCTTTTTTTTTTATTATTTTTACCAGCTCATCATTATGAACTATGTGGTAGAGGAGGAAGAACAGAAGGAAATATCTTCTAATGCAGAATGATAGGCATCAGGAGCTCTGTCTTGCTTCTAAGTGCGATATGAGTTTGAGTCCAGGTTGCTGTTATTTAGGACACGTTCTCAAAACTGACACCATCAGTCTCGAAACTGTTTGGTTTTTAACTGAAGAAAAGCATCACGATAGAGAGCAGTATGAAACTGCAAAATGACACTGGGGGGGGATGGTGGTTTGGGGGGCATGGTGTAGATGGCGGCTCCCGTGTTCTGGGTTCGATCCTGAATTTTGGTTACGGTCTTACTTTGTGTGGGTGTTTGCTGAGTTCTCCGGTTTCCTCCCCCTGTCCAAATACATGCAGGGAAGTAGATTGGTTACCCTACAAAGTAGTGGTTATGCCCCTAGCAGTGAATGAGTGTATAAGTGTGGGGGGAATAGTGCCCTTACAATGGATCTGGTGTCCTAGTCCGGGTAAATATCTGCCACGTTGCCCAGTGTTACTGCAAAAGGATCCACTGATAAAGAGATTACCGAAGGATGAATGAATAGTTCAGAAGTATCCTCACTTTGTTTTGGCATTATAACTTTGAAATAAAAGTTGAAATAACACCCCCCCAAAAAAAATTAGATTTTGAATTTGAATGTTTCTTTAATGATAGAGTAATCTCTATTTTGTTTTTTTGTTTTTTTTACATTTTTTTTATGTATGTGCAGTGTTTTTAGAAGTATTTTACATTCTAGTGCATTCACTTTCTCTCACGCTCTCTTATAAATCATTTCTTTAAAAAAAAAAAAATAAATTGCTAAAACGTTGCTCCAGTTGAACAAAGATGCTATACACCAAAACCCAGAAACCCTTGTGGGTTCAAACTCATGATTCTTGGTTTGTGAGCACATATTTTCCTGTGTCAGGAATGGAAGAAACTGAAAACAAAACAAACAATAAGTTAAAGTTTCAGGTACTATAAAAACCACTCTGGCTTTTCTGGCGTGCTATTTTTAGAGCTTACACCAGCCCCCAGATGTCGGCGTCACATAGTTTCCTCACTAGTTTCACAGGCAGCTCTGAGACGAGAAAAAAAACAAGCACCGCGAACATGCTCAGCATTGTACGATCGCTAAACGCTGACTCTACTCCGTCTTTCGGGGCTATAATGCGACTGGAGACTTTACAGTAACGCAAAAACCTTCATTTCAAAAAGGTTTGCTTTCAAGCCTTGATATGCTGCTAAGCTGAAAAACAAGAAGAGAAACGAGCACGGCATCGTTTCTTCATAATTTTGCCTCGAGACGCCTACGCACATCTGACATTAACGTCACTTGTGTTCCATAGGCTATTTTTAGACATTTGTGTCTTTTTAGAAAACGAGTGGGCACAGTTGTTAATGGCGAAATGAGAAAGGGTGTCAGCTTCCATGTTTCTTTTTTATTCACAAGATTTAACGTGCTCTTCCTAGAGTAGCAAGCTCTTACATTCAGGATGTTTGGGGGGAAAAGTGTTTTGATGTTAAATTTTTAATAGGATGAAAAATCCATTTTGGTAGTGTACTTAAAATATTGTTATTATAAATTGAAAAATAATTGTCCTCTCTTGTTTTTTTTGTAGAAACCAAGGAAGCTTCGAAGAGAACAGAAGTCAACGTGGATGAAACTACAATATCTAATGAATACACCCATGCCAAAAGAGTAATTGACGGAAATCTGGATCTTTTCAGAAAACGCAAATGGAGGACCTTTCGTTGTGTCATTGTTAGTAAATCATCTGGCATGACTATATATATCTGAATGCAATTTAATAAAGAGTACCTTGAGAAACCCAACAGAGATACAGAATAATGGAGCCACATGGAACTCCTGCTGGACAGAAATGCAGCAAGGAACCACGGGAGAAAAACTCTTTACAAAGAAAGTGGGTCTCTGAGCCATGCGCCGGTACAAAAGGAAGCACTTACGCAGAAAATTTGCAAAGTGGTATTGGTGGGACGGTTATCACAGCTTCTGGAAAGCTGCTATTAAGTGCGGAGTCTCAGTCATCTGGAGAAAGTCCGTTTTTTCCCAGGTCTTATTCCTATCAGTTACAGCATTCGTACCCACAGCAGCCCATGCAGAAGCCTTTCCTTACTAGTACCAAGTCCCAAGCTGGTTTGGAGCCACATGCTTGGCCGTTCCCCGGCAAACTGCAGTCTCTGCCACAAGATGATATGTTTTCTGTGCACTCCCGTTCTCATGGAGCTTTCCCCCGTCAGAAGTCACCAAGTTTACCTAGTGCTTTTTGCCAGTATTCACAATCAGGCTCTGAGCAAAAAGAAGAAGGCCATAAAAAAGAACAGAAACCCAAAAAGCCAGGCAAGTACATATGCCAGTACTGTGGAAGGGCCTGTGCTAAGCCGAGTGTGCTCAAAAAACACATACGATCGCACACAGGGGAACGGCCTTATCCGTGTGAACCCTGCGGCTTTTCATTCAAGACCAAGAGCAATTTATATAAGCATAGAAAGTCTCACGCGCATGCTATTAAAGCAGGACTTGTTCCCTTCTCTGAGCTGGCGACTCGCACAGATATGGATCAGGCATCTTCAGTTGGTGAAACGGAGGTCCAGTCTGATGGCGATCAAAGTACTGACACTGATGAAGAAACTGCAGAAGGGGCCATGTCCCCAGGAAAAAGGAGCTCCATACCCCAGATATCGTTTGACTCGGACAAAAGCACTTTAGATAAAGGTGGTGAACCAGCATATGCAGACTCGGCAGAAGAGATGGCCATGGCATCTATGAAAGTGCCTATCTTGATTGTTCCTAAACAGGGGCTTACATCGGCAACCATCGAGTGTACCCCGTACACGGAAATTAGGGGATCCAATATTAGAGGAATGGTCCAGGGGGATGAGTCGCATACTGTCAAACAGAAACTTGCTTTAAGACTCAACGATAAAAAAGGCCAGGACTCGGAGCAGTCTCTGAATTTGTTGAGCCCACACAGTAAGGGTAGCACTGATTCTGGCTATTTTTCTCGTTCAGAGAGTGCCGAACAGCAGATCAGTCCACCTAACACCAATGCAAAGACATATGAAGAGATTATGTTTGGAAGGTCTTGGTATTACAGACCCATCTCCAGATCTAGACACCCGGTTTCAATCGGAATGACTGCTACCGCTAGTCCTGACCCGCAAAACAAATCTGCCATGATAGAAATGGACATGGGAAAGATCTCAGAGGATCACATATTTTTCAGAGGACCTTTTCCCGAATCACAAATGGTCGCAGTGTGTGACCCAAAGCAGTACCCTCGAGGCTCTCTCCTGGAAGCTCCTTCTGAGACAGGCCCACTTCTAAGAAGTAACTCGATGCCAACACCATCCCCTACTACTCTTAACGTTCCATCAGCTCTGAGAGGGAGTCACTCCTTTGACGAAATGATGTCTCAGGATGACGTTTTTTATCCAGGGGCAGCTGGCCTAAGGAGGCTCAGGAGACAGGCCGCTTTTGAGCACGGGGAATCTGAGAACTATGGCAAGATTGGAGGTCCGTTCTCAGCAGTCAAGATAGGAGAGAGAGAACAGTTGATGTCCGAGTTCAAAGGCTCCGGATCAGAACTTGCTTGTCCTGAAATGCGCACAGCATATGGCAGCTGTGGTACAAAGGTCGGAATGCCAGAGATGACCACAAGAAAACGGCGTAAAGAAAAGAGTGTTGGTGATGAGGAGGATTGCCCTGGGCAGTATGATGACATGAAAAATGTATCGCTTGAAACATCCGGGGATTACGATCTAAAACAAGGAAGTCAAGAATCTCCCCACACAGGGAGAGGATCCATGTATGGTGGTTACAGTTCAATGGAAAGCTTTGATAAAATCGCTATGTGTCCAGAGGACGTTGTGCTTGTTCAGGATACAGAACGAAAGGCTGCTGTGAACGTGATATCTGTTATTCAACATACTAACTTGCTCAGCAGGCCAAACTCATTTGAAAAGACAGATTCAATTGAACAACAGACTTATCAACCAGAAAAGCCTCTTGGTCAACAGTCTGAGCAGTCGGATACTGAGAACATTGAGGATGTGCAGAGTCCTGACTCTGTTCTGCGATCTGAGAGCATGGAGCATCACCAGCAAAGTGACAGTGAACTGGCATCTGTTTCACCTAGTCAGCAATACCATATGCCCCACAAACTTGTACGCCAACCCAACATTCAAGTACCTGAAATTAGAGTCACAGAAGAACCAGACAAACCAGAAAAAGAACCAGAGGTGCCAGCTAAAGAACCAGAGAAGCATGTGGAGGAATTCCAGTGGCCACAGAGGAGTGAGACGCTGTCCCAACTCCCAGCAGAAAAGCTGCCCCCAAAGAAAAAACGTCTGCGTCTTGCAGACATCGAGCACTCATCTGGGGAATCAAGCTTTGAATCTACCTGTACCAGTCTGTCCAGGAGCCCTAGCCAAGAGAGCAACCTGTCCCATAGCTCAAGCTTCTCAATGTCATTTGACAAAGAGGAAAGCATGAAATCCGTGTCGCCAACGAAGCAAGATGAATTTAGTAAACAATCAGAATTTTTAACTGTACCAGGGAGTGGTCATTCTCTGTCGATACCAGGTCATCACAAGGAGATGCGTCGCTCCTCATCAGAACAGTCACCTTGTGGTTTACCTGTTGAGGTGCCAGAAACTCGTAGCAAATCATTTGATTATGGAAGTCTGTCGACCACTTCAAGGCAAGGGGAGTTATATGCCAGTGCATCGTCCATGAAGGAACGTAGACGTGGATATCTGGTTAGACAGGCTTCTCTAAGTGTCTATCCTGAAGTTGTACCTACAGAGGTAGAGTTAAACATTAAACAAGAGCTTTCCGACCCCCATGCTTTACCTTCTTCTTGGCAAGGCAGCTCAAGTCTAAGTGCCCCACCCCACCTTGCAGCTGGAAGCGATCTAGTAAGACCAAAAAGAGGGTCATATCACTTGCTACAGCAGAGCATCAGTGAAGACAGCCAATCAGACGACTTACAAAAGTCACCACGCTTGCCGGGCCAACTGTCAACAGACAGTGAGGCCTCAGTGCACGAGCACATGAGCCAGGATGTCATGCCACACTCCTCACTTCCGAGCAGCTTGGGGTCATCGCCATTTTTTCAGACAGTGGTCTGGTATACTGACCCAACACGGCCCAGGCAGCAGCAAGGTATCCATCAGCTGCAGAAATTACATATCCGAGCTCCAAATCTACAGGCTACTCTACAGAAATCCCACCAACCTCTCCATCAAATACAAGTGCACAATGAATCAAACGCTGATGGGGCAAGTCAGACTTATCCTTATGGCTCAAGAGCTTCTCCACAAGCTATCGCCACTTCAAAAGTGCTCACTACAAACGCAGTTTTCTTACAGCAAATTCAGCCAGGCTTTACCACACAAAACGTAGTCTCACCGTCATCCCATCCTGGAATGCTAGTCCCTGTTCGAATTCAGACAAACGTGCCATCATATGGTAGTGTTATGTACACAAGCGTCTCACAGATTCTTGCCACTCACGCTCAGAGTGCTACTTCTCTAAGATTAATGGGCTCTGACAACACATCAGCCAGTTCACTTACGGGCATTCCTTCAAAACACTCAATAGGGTTCAGTTTATCAAAAATATTAGGTCATCCAGAGGGATCTTTCCAGTATCCACTTTGGAAGGTTCCTGAATCGCTACCTGGAAGACTGAACACTGGCATACCGTTGTCCTTGACATCAGGAACAATTTCAACTACAGATGCCTCCTCTAGTATTGGAGGGAGTAAGAGAATGCTGTCACCAGCCAGTAGTCTTGAACTTTTTATTGGAACCAAGCAACAGAAACGGATTAAGGAAGAAAAGATGTATGGTCAAATAGTGAAAGAGCTAAGTGCAGTTGAGCTAAGCAATTCAAGTGCACCAAATGACGCTGACGCGTCACCACAGCCTGATGTTTTAAAGAGAGACGACTTAGGCGATGATCTGGAGAGGATGTCCTCATCTCCACCAGCTAATTACCCATCATCTGTATTCTCCTCTGCACCCGATGTGCCACACAAGGAAAGCTTTACTCCACCTCTACAAATTGTGATGAACTCTTCTAAAAGAGCAGAATCCCCTGAGGAGCTTGATGTAGACAAATCCATTCCAGAGGAGATATCAGGTCCTGAATCAATGATCTCAAGTGATACCCAAGATGAACTGAAGCAGACAAAGGTCCCAGTGAACATGTTAGTGCAACTTGCTGCCAGTCAGGGTAGCACGCTCCTACTTACTGACTTAGCAGATGTTGATCAGTTCTTTCAGTTTCCAAGTCTACGTACGACAACAAGCGTTAGCTGGTGCTACCTAAATTACACCAAGCCAAACTATGCTCAGACAACTCCCTTAACCTCCGTTTATGGCTCTTGGTGTGTCAGCTCCTATAACCCAAACCCACTCAGCCTCAGTACCAAGGCAACCCTGGCGTTACTCTGCTCCAAACAGAGGAGGAACACGGAAACGTATACAATGGCTGCTATGTATCAGCCGGGGACCGGAAAACTTGTCTCGTCCCTGTTGTGGAAGCAGAAGTTTGAGCAGGTAATGTCTTCCAAGCCTTGGTTATATACAAGGCAAAACATCACATGAATTTGAGACATCTTCATGCTGTAATATTTTTTTTCGTTTACATTCATAGATGAAGCCAGAGTTCATGAAGCTAGATATTGGCAAGTTGGGAAAGAAGATCAAAGGGGTCATCTCAAGAGACAGAGTGAAAGAGGACCATGGAGAGAAGGACGCTTCATCAAAGCAGGCTGAACCTACACGCATTAAAATTTTTGAAGGAGGGTATGTTCAGATTCGTGTCATTAAATCTGACCACAAGCTCTTGGGTTTTGTCTCTCTATTCTGAAATCTAATTAAATATTAATGTGGCTGTGACGTGAAAATTCCACTTTTGGATAGTGTTTTGAAAAACAACTAGTACTGAATAGATGTCATGTTTCCACAAGATAAATAACTTGATTAGAATTTGTATCCTTGTAAATACAGGTACAAATCCAACGAGGACTATGTTTACGTGCGGGGCCGAGGTCGAGGAAAGTACATCTGTGAAGAGTGCGGTATCCGCTGTAAAAAGCCAAGCATGCTGAAGAAACACATTCGCACGCACACTGACGTTAGGCCGTATGTCTGCAAGTTTTGCAACTTTGCTTTTAAAACAAAAGGTAGGCTTGTTACTCCTCTGTGTATTGCAAACACCTTGTTGTTGTCCAGATATATACTGTAGATTGAAAGAAGACAATTTGATGTAGCCGCGCAGCTATTTGTCTGTGCCGTAGAAAAAGCTTATTGAAATTTTGGTACCATGGATGTATGGAAAGGCCATGCATATTCTCGCCAAGTCTTTAAAATTCTTAAACTCTGGTTCCAGGAAACCTAACAAAACATATGAAGTCAAAAGCCCACATGAAGAAATGCTTGGAGCTTGGGGTGTCAGTGACATGTATAGATGACGTGGAGGGAGTTGGTAAGAATGAGTCTTTATTTTGAGAACCGATGCATATTGAGTTCTGAATATCGTGACGTACCCTTAAGCGGAGACCTAACACTGGCAGGATTTATTTGAAATAGCCAAATTAACTCTTCATTGCACAGTTAAGAGTTTGTTTGTTTTTTCGTATCCTTCAGATACTGCTGAGGAGATCCAAAGAGATGCTGGAAAGATCGGCATGTTAGAAATCATGGCGGAGCACCAGTTTTCAGATGCCGATGATTCAGATGGAGCCGAGGAAGATGGTGATGAGGTGGATGAAGATGAAGATGATGATGATGAGTATGACGGTGATTCAACACCAAAGACACCCTCTCGAAGCACAAGCCCACAACCGTATGTCATCCCTGCACATTCTGTTACTGCAGTGGCTGCATCCCATGACACTGGCCCTGATCCATTAGCCTCAGCCCCCAAGCAGCCACTGTTTGGCTATTATACTAGTTTACCCAGTATTCAAATCACTCAACTCATGGTGCCTAGTGAGAAGGCTAGAGAGAGCCAAATGGCAGAATACCAGAAATTGCTACAAGGAGCTTTGGGTGAAGACCCCAAAAACAGATTGGAGATGCCTAGCTCCATGGATGAAGACCCTGGCTTGTCTCCAGAGCATAGCTCATCTTCTTTTGAATTCTCTCCTTCTCGTCTGTCCTCGCCTAGCTGTGACTCCTCACCTCTCCGAGAGCCCTCACCCAACTGTAGGTACTTGTCTCCAAAACGGGACCTCTCCCCACGGGGTCGTTTATCACCAAGAAGGGAGGCGTCCCCCTTTAGACCTCTGTCCCCCAGGAGAGATATCTATAGAAAGGATCTGTCTCCAAGGAGAGACCTATCCCCCAGAGGCCTTCTTTCACCCATCTCCCATGCAGGGTGTCCAGTGTCTTCTGCAAGAGAGTTGTCTTGCAGACGTGAGCTGTCTCCCAGAGGCCGCTACAAGGGCATACTCAGACCATTGTCTCCAAGAAGGGCACCTCACCCACACAGCGGACCCTGGACACTCAACCAACATCCACATAGAGAGATTGCTCAAAAGAGCAAGAGCCACTCAGAAATGAATATGGTGAGTGAATGTTTTTGAAGTTGATAAATCCATGCTGTTATTTTCTGTTCTATTGTTATGTCCTGTCAGTGCTATACGTGTTGTGATTGTGATCAATTCATTCTACTGCTCTACACATACATAATGACAAGACCAGGACCCGGACTAAAGGTAGGGCTTTAGACAAGACTGCCATTGTTGAGTCCAAGGACTAGCCAGGATCGAGTCCAGGTGAAAATGAGGTAGAGTCAAGATTGAGACCTAAACCCAGTGGATTTGGGGTTTTTGAAAATCGTTCTTTTACGAGATATTTCAAATTCTTGTACTGGCTATGCCCGATATTTGTGCAACGGCACTGATCATCAATTTTCCCTCTTTTCTTGGCTTCGAAATGGCTTGCTTTTATCCCATGGACCGCTCTCTTGTCTTCATGTTGGTTTATCCTTTTTAACAACAAATGTAGTCTTCACAGGCAAAACCCAGGGCTCAGACCAAAACTAGGCTTTCAGAGCTATTAATTATTTCAACAATCTTTGTCACATGACACACTAAAGAAACACCTGTCAGCCATGTGTTCCAATTTTATTGAAAAAGACGCTATGTTCTAAGTTGTTAAACATGCCTAGATGTAATCATGAGGAAATGAAAGCTGAAATCCAGATCTGTTGTCCCATTCATGATTGGATATCCAACCCAAATGTCTTTAGTAAATAACAAAAACAAAAGAATTGGCTTTGCTTTTCCAAGACTTTTGAACGGAACCTTGGATCTGGGCTTTGACTGGGTCATTCCAAAAATGTTGACATACTTTTCCTGAAGCCATTCCTTTCTTACATTTGCATTTCTGGCATTTTGGCAGATGCCCTTATCCAGAACAACTTCCATTTATCTCATTCCTAAGGGCCTTGCTCAAGGGCGTAGCAGTGGTGCTGGGATTTGAGCTCACAAGCTTCCAATCAATAGTCCAACATCTAAAGTATTTCTAATAGTTTTTCACTGTTGCTATAAGCTAATCACCTGACGTTTTTTTTTTTTTTTTTTTTTTTTAGAATCAGAGGAAGAGTTGCTATCCCCAAGGAGATAAACACAGCACAGAAGCTCCCTCTACACACCAAGGTCTTTTTAGCCATCTTCCCCTCCACTCCCAACAACAGGTTCGTACACTATTCCCCATGATTCCCATTGGTGGAATCCAAATAGTGCCGGGCCTGGCCCACCCTGCTCGCCTTCCTCTCAAAACGACCATGTCAGAGGAGTCCAGTGAGGCATCGTTCCACTTCTCAGAGGGTTGTGAATCCAACAGCACCCAAGGTGCAGAGGATTCAGCTCAAGCCCAGGAGGTGGCACTGCCCGCAAAAGTTGCAAGTTCAGCCCCGTCACCTTCTTCTCAGAGGTCCAGGGATGAAGGTAAAGGCCTGAGCGACAAAGAGAGCAAGCAAGAAGAAGGCATCATGACATGCACCAAGGCCATTGCTTCTTTGCGCATTGCCTCAGAGGAACCCTTAGGAAAGGTGGCTGGTCCCATCGAGCAGATCCAACAGCAGACGTCGTCTCATCCTTCTACCGCCCAGCCGGAGAGTACAGCGAGAGCGATTCAGAAAGGTAGTAGTTCAGAGTTCAGGCACTCCGACCCAGAAACTATGTCTGCCACATCAAAGGCTCCTGCAGGAGGAAGTCCCGCTCTCTACGTTCCGGGGGCTGCAGAGAGGTTGCCTGGCCAACATGGTCAAAGTAAAAATCCATCCAGCACAACAAACGACTGACAACAGCTGAATAACGTCAAAATGGAGGACAGTACATTACACTCGTACTGTATGTTTACACATACACAGTCACACTCAGATTCTAGAGTGTACATGTACAGCGTAGCATGCCTTTTATAACCTGGTTTGCCGTTTTAACTATGGTTACTTTCTTATTTAAAAACGTCAGAGAATAACCTATATGTTAACTTATACCTGTATATGAGCCTGACCAAAATTGCTTATGAACTCTGTCTGGTACTCTAAAAATGTACAGATCTGTGTGCCTTTTTTTCATTTATGCTTATATTCTTATAAGCATATAAAACACGAAGACATGTAAATATGTCAAACTTTGTGTATCAGCTTTGTATTAAATGCAGGTTGCTGTCTTTTTTTGGACACCGGAGTCTAAATGATGTGAAGTATCAATATACGTACGGTTGCACTAAAACATATTTTTATATGAGTGAAATGAAATGGCTTTTGTGTACAGCATCAATTCTATGATAATATTTATTGTATCTTGTTTCATAAATTGTAAAAAAAAAAAAAATTTCTTAATGTCGTGGATGCCTTTCTAAGTAAAGCATGGATTTTACTATTGCTTAATAAGAAGAACAAAATATGTATACTGTAAAATGGCTTTCTATTAGAAATATTCATATACTTCAAGCCGAACTTGTTTTATTGGGGTTTTTTTTTTCTCTCTCTCTGTATGATTTCTTTTACATTGGCAACCCACATAACACAGTATGGTGGTTGGTACCTTTACATTCTGACCGCCTCTTTCCTGTCAGCTAAATAGGCTACACACTAGTTGTGATATTGCTGCTCTTTTATGTAGAACTGTCGAGCATTAAGTGAATCAGCTTGTCGACTCGCTCACTTCCGTTGAAAACATTCTGAAATGGTTGTGAAATGTTAATCATGTCGCTTGAAGTATTTGTTTTATTGATTAGTATGGGGAACATTCCATATGAAAAAGATGTGTATATATCGAACGCCCATAATCCTGTTATACCCATAGTCATACATACATTGAAGGAGTTCATCATGGGCAATGCCATCAGTCCACAACCTTTTTTTTTTCTTTCTTTTTTTTTTTTTTTTTTTTTTTAAATAAAATGGTTATAAGTTGGTAAGACTCCAATAATAACTCTTAAAATGCACTTTATATTTTCTTAAACCTTTCAGAAAGATAATCCTCTGCTATAATGCTATATCGAAAAACTCATGTTATATATCAACTTTGGAAGTGGGATTCAGGCAGATTCAAAACTGTCTCTGATTAAACAATTTAACTGGAGCATGGAGCCACAGCACTCCCATGTGTAAAATCTGTAATTTGTACTGTGTGTATTTGATCCATGTTATTTACTCCTTGGACATTTTTGTCAATAGTACCTGGTATTCACTGTTAAGTGTATTAATATGTTAAAACCCAAGGTATCAAAAAGCATAAATCATTGTAATGAAAGACGAATACATACATGATATACCTAAATGGGTAACTTTGTGATGTCAGTGAAAATACATTATCATACACAATTTTGACAATAAATGACAATACAAAAATAAGAATTAAAAAAAAAAAAACTTCTGGATCGTGTTTTCAAATAAATGCAACTGTGAAAACTTGGTGTGTTCTTGATGCTACTAGTATAAATCGACGAATCTATCAAAAACCCATCAATAATTTGATACTAGTAACAGTGATCTAATCAAAAGAGCGCAGGGAAGTAAGTATAGCTGTGCAAGTTCCCGTTTGTTTGATTTCGCCTGATTTTCAGGAGTTTCCTTTTTATTTCTAGTTTTCTTTTGTATAGCACCATTACATTTAAAAAAAAAAAAAACTAGTGGGAGATGTTAAAATGCTCAATAATTCAGATGTTTAATTTTGATTTACCACCAAGTTACCCTGGTGTGCCTACAGGTGGAGGTACTAGGGGTGTGTGTATTTTTTATATATATATATATATATACACACACACAGTGGTGGAAAAAATCTCCGTGAGACTGCATGAGGAAAAAAATGTTGAGAGGAACCAGACTCAAAAGGGAACCCATCCTCACCAGTCCAATAACTCCAAACATAACTCCACCGTGGTGCTTGAAATTTCGCAAACCCTTAATAATTTGTTTTTATATTTCTGAATAACATCGTCCGATTTTCACACAAGCCCTAAAAAGTAGACAAAGACAACCCACTTAAACAAATGAGAGAAAAATATTATACTTGTATATTTGTTTACGGTGGATAAACGATCCAAAGCACTGGATTAGTGGTTAATTAAGGTGAAATCAGAGTCGTGTGTTTTCAGTCAATAGGATGACAATCAGGTGCTGAGTTGGTGCCCTGTTTTATTTATAAACGGGGATCTGTCAAAGTCTGACCTTCATAACACATGTTTGTGGAAGTGCATCATCATGGCATGAACAACGGAGATGTCTGAGGACCTCAAAAAAAAAAAAGAAAAAAAAAAGAGAGTTTGCTCATAGAGCTGGAAAAGGTCACAACGCCATCTCTAAGGAGTTTGGACTTCACCAATCCACAGTCAGACAGATACAGGAAATTTAAGATCATTGTTACTTTCCCCAGAAGTGGTCGGCCATCAAAGATCAAGGCTTGGAATAGTCCACCAGATCTCAAAGGAACCCAGGGGAACTTCTATGCGACTAAAGGCCTCGCTCATGTTGGCTAATGTTAATGTTCATGAGTCCAACATCAGGAGAACAGATGGGGTTGCAAGGAGAAAACCACTGCTCTCTAAAAGAACAGTTTGCTAAAGATCACATGGACGAGCCAGAAGGCTGTTGCAAAAATGGTATGTAGGCAGATGGGACCAAAAAGCATTTTTAAATGAGAAGCGTTATGTTTGGAGAAAGGAAAACACTGCATTCCAGCATAAGATCCTTATCCCATTTGTGAAACATGGAGGCGGTAGTATCATGGTTTGGGCCTGTTTTGCTGCATCTGGGCCAGGACGGCTTGCCATCATTGATGAATGAATGAATTCTGAATTCTAATGGAAAATGTCAGGACACCTGTATGTGAACAGAATATCAAGTGGAAGTGGGTCATGCAGCAAGACAATGACCCCAAGCACACAAGTCGTTCTACCAAAGAATAGTTTGTTGGTTTTTTAGACCTAACAAACATCCTAGGACAAGAAGATTTTACATGTTTTGCAAATTAGCATTATAAAAAAATTAATATTTTGTCTGTAAGCCTCAAGGTTCTGTAGCTGTGCTACAGTGCCACCATCAGGCCAGTCAGGCTCACCTTCCTTGCCTGGGTAGATTCATGGGCCCATGCTGCCATCTTGCGGTTCAGTATGACATTGTACAGTATATGTTTTAGTACGATCAGGTTCTTTTGTCATCAATAATTTTGTGCAATTCTGTCTCTCTTTGTTAAATAAAAAATTAAACCATATTAGAAACTTTTTACCATCTGTCCTTTATGATTTTTTCTTACTTCCATACAATATCACTGTTCTGTCCCCATCCCACACACAGACAGATATTCAACAATGAAAATTAAGTTAAAAAAATATGATTTGTATGAAAAATTGTATGTATCTGAATAAAGTAATACTCAAATAATAATAATAATAATAATAATAATAATAATAATAATAATTCTGAATGATGAAAGCAGTTTTGTGATAATTCAACAAAAATATTTCAAAGCAATATTTTCAGATTAAGATTCTCTACAATTCATGTTCAGTGGAATTGTCATTTCCACTACAGTACATTCAGAATGTATTCAGATCCCTTTCAATTTTTCACCATTTATAATGTTGCAGCCTTATGCTAAAATCAATCAACTTAATTTTTTCCTCATGAATCTACACTCAGTCCCCCATAATGGCAGCACAAACATGGAATTATAGAATCCTTTACAAATTTATTAAAAAAGAAAAACTGAACTATCATGTGGACGTAAGTATTCAGACCCTTTGCTGTGACACTGACATATTTAACTCAGGTGCCGTCCATTTCACTTGGTCATCTTTGAGATGGTTTTACACCTTGATTGGAGTCCAGCTGTGTTCAATGAAACTGATTGAAGATGATTTGGAAAG
>JAQMCW010000012.1:19956858-19967719 GCA_030068335.1 Chrysichthys cranchii
CACCCACCTGAGCCGTACCTCAAGTTGTGGTGTGGTGGGGTCTTCGGAGGCAGGACCGAGACCATTAAAAGTACATCGCATCCCAATTGGAGCGCTGAGTTCAGCTTCTTTAGGTGCAGGCCTGGCCATACATTGCTGATAGAGGTGTGGGACCAGGATCTTTACTATGATGACCATATGGCCAACTGTAGAATAACAGTGAAAGAAGGCACTTACAGTTATACATGTTACTATAGGAATGCACGCAGAGTGTACGCCATCGTTGAAGCTGAATAAACACATAAAAACAAATCACCAGTCCTGTGGAATCACCTCATCTTTTTTAAACTTCCAAGATAAATAACAACCGATAGATATTTTCTGAAGGAAAAAAAAAGCTTCAGATATCACATCTGTAACGAAAACCTTTTAGAGAAGAAAGTTCATAGATGATTTCCTGACAGTTTAATACACACAGCTCTGAGATGTTTCTTGTTGGAAAATCACTCATCTTGAAACACACAATTTGATGTTGAATTAAACTTTGATCATTTTGCCACACGTGTTGGTTTGACCTAAATCACAGAATCACCATGAGAGAATAAAAAATCATTGTCAGAAGGTTGTGGGTTCAAATCCCAGCACCACAGACGACCCACTGTTAGAACCATTAAACATGCTTGCGGCATTAGTGTGTAGATTCTGGCACTAGAATGCTCAGAAGGAGGCTCTATTGGAGGTAAGTAATGCTCACTTAAAACACTGATAGTATTATGTTCCTACGTGCATTTTACACAAAGGAGGCACACTGAATTATTCATACCTGTTCAACTGAAAGTTCATCTGAATCATACATCTGATGTGGCAGCATTACTTTATATCTGATAAGGACAACAGCACAGCCGTTTCCGCTGTCTCTCCTCCAAGGACAAACTGGAAACAGCGTGAACCTAGGGTTACATACATCACATCACATAAATCACATACAACACTGTAATACGTAAGTACGCACGTAAATAGTAGTAAATATGTAGGTAAGTAAAGCTGTAAGGCAAACACAATGGTGCCGTGCAGCGTGTAGATCGCATAGCAGGTATTAAGTCATGAGTTACCTGCAGCAAGGCGAACAGTCTTGCACAAAACTTTAGGTCTGTGTCAGTTAACAAAGATCATACAGCGTCGTACGTGAAGTTTGGGGCAATGGCAACTTTTTTCCTGCCTCTGTATTCCACAGTATGAAATTTATACTCACACACTTCACATGTGGTTAAAGTGGACACCCTCATAATTTAACGAATAATGCATTTTTATACGTTTTATTTTCATTGTGTAGAAATTACAGCACTTTTTATACACCGTGGTAGAGTTGAACTGGTTTTAGGTCGGCAGAATTGCACTTTATTACGATTCACAGTGTACACTGTAAATGATCCCAATAAAATCTCAGCCGAATTCTGTAACAGATTGTGTGATTGGATGATCAGACATAAACAAGCCTGTGTTTGAAGAAATTATGACAACCTATGTCCTCAATCAACATGATCTGGACTTAAATATAAAATGGGAATGGAATTGAACAGAAACTTCACCCCAAGTTTATTTCTCAACAATTCATAATACTCTAATATTCTTAAGAAGAGGAGACATTTGTCTCATGTATTTGTATCATGTATCATCATCATTCTTTATATCCTGGTCCCAGACTTGCAGCTTCAGTTGATCATTGAGTTTAATTGAATTGGTGCACAGGGAAGAGCTCCAGATGGGCTTAGAGCTACCCTTGATCGTGGTGGTTTTGCCCACTAATGAGCCTCTGAGAAACATCTTCACATAGGGGTCAGGAGGATTTCCTAAAACCTCACCTTTCAGCCCTCTGGCATACATGTTGTACACCTGCAAGGCAGCATCACTTGGAAGTGCCAGACACAGTAACAGGAGCACGGTGAGGTACACCAACCGGGGACTGGAGGAGAATGTCATGGTTTTGTCTGTGTGACAAAAATAAGCAAAAAAAATAAAATAAAAATGTATCCAGTAATTGAGGTACCATTGGCATATACAGCATGCAATAGGAACAGACATTTTAAACTGAGATAAATGTACACAATCTATTAAAATAACTAGAAAAATAATTCAAAGCAGTTAAAACAGCATTATGCTTTAATGCTGCCACCTAGATTTTTTTGTTTTACCTTGAAATATAAACTTTTAAGCATTTTTGAATTAATGAACAGTGATGGGAATAACGGCGTAATTTTTTTAGTAACGAGTAATCGAACTAATTACTGTTTGTATCATTACAACACCGTTCTCCTTACTGAACATAAAATGCGACGCGTTACTTTCTTGAAGCGGTTTCCATCTGACACGGTCTCTCAAGTCCGGAAATGTGATTTCATTTACTTTGTTTTAGTGGCGGACAGGTGATGATGATTGGTCTAATAAAATTTAACGGCCAACCAGAGTAGACTTTGTCATACATACAACATACGTAGGCTATATACAGTGATCCCTGTACTCACGAGCGTAACTGGTTTGAAGACACAGATCGTGGGGACAATTTCTCGTGGGTACAAACTATTTTTCCCATAAGGAATAATTGGAAAGGGACTCATTGGTTTTCCGGCCCCAAAATATCCCCATACAAAACATTTATGTGCACAATAATTGAGCTTTTAGCGACAATATAAGTAGTATTTATTGAGAATATCATATTTTTCAGCATATTAGACACACTTTCATCTTTAAATGCATAAAAAACTGCAGTATGGCCGTACGCGAAAGAGACCAAGTCCTGTAAGCTAGGCTGCTCGGCGTAGGCTAAGCGTAGTTTTACCTTTAGGAAGCATTTTATATAAAAAAAAACATTCATACATTTACAAGAGTGGATGTAAACATGCGTACCATAGCGCCGCTCTGGTGGCATGTCGCGGCAACACAAGGCAGCTGTTAGAATGAGCCGGCTGAAGAAATCAAAAGAAATCGAAAGCACAGAAATAGTTCACGTGGTCTCAAAGAGCCGCTAACAACACAAGATGCTGTGAGGGACTGACCGCCACTGACCCGCGTGTTTCCCTTGTTCCCCATTGTTCCCCAGAGAGATAGCGAGGCGGGCGGCTCGCGGTACCACTCGTGGCTCCAAACATTGCTCGTGGGTACAGCGAGATTTTATTAAATAAAAACGCTCGTGACTCAAGTTCCTCGTGGCCTCAGACGCTCGTGGGTTCAGGGAACACTGTATATTCAGAACGTTCTTTCGTCTACTGGTCATTATGTACCTTATGACCTTTAGATGTGACGGTTGACTTTTTAAGTTTATGCTGCCATATTTTCTGTCACAGGGCAGGGGGTAGCTCAGGTGGTGAAGATGTTGGACTCCTGATCGGAAGGTCGGGAGTTCGAATCCAAGCACCACCAAGCTGCCACTGCTGGGCCCTTGAGCAAGGCCCTTAACCCTCAACTACTCAGTTGTATAAATGCGATAAAGATGTAAGTCTCTTTGGATAAGGGTGTGTGCCAAATGATGGTCATGTAATGTAACAATGCGAGGCAAAACTTGGCCATCTAATTGCTTTAGGTAAGTCCTTGAGCTCAGAAACAGCTCACTAATAACTTGTGGCAAGTTTCTTATCTGAGCTCTGCGTTTTTCTTCTACACGTTTTGGTCGCACATGTGGAAAGTATTGTCACCAAGCACTGGTGCTTTCCTGTCTTGACTTGAGAGGTTCCTCTCATGGGGTTAAAAGCCACTTCCTTCTTCAGCAGCTCTCAGTGGAAACTTAACAACACCAGAGAAGCTGAGGGGATGCTGCAAAAAAAAAAAAAAAGCGTCATCCATTTCCTCATGCTCAATATAGCTTGCTTGGCTTTTATCAGAACAATGGCATGACCGAGGGTTACCAAGTGCTCTCCTTACGATACGGCACTACCATTTCCTCTCTCCAATTTAACGGACCTGAAAGCTATTGATAGCGAGCTCATACAGTGCCTGTGGGTGGACTGCCGTAGTCAAACCAAGTAGCGTACACAGATGTTTTCTGGCATTCCTGAAAAAAATCGATCAGGGGATGAAGGATGGAATCTGCAATAAAGCAGACTTTACTGTGTTTTCTGCCATCCTAAGCAACATGAAAAGGCATATTGGTGCCACATGCAAATATCTACACTAACCAACCTCATGCCAGTGTTTTTCCCCTGCACACACAGGCACCTGAAAAGATGGTGCTTACAAGATTGCACTTGCTTTTATGAACAGAAAAGAGCTCGCTTACGTCTAGCTCTCCTCCTGACCTGATGCTCAAGAATACTCGTAACCTTTGTTATGGTGTTTTAGTGATCGTCAGCAGTAACAACATGCCCTGTTTACATAATGCAAAGGGGTTTTTTGTGTGTGTTCTTTAAGCACTACTACTACTTCTACTACTAATAATAATAAAAGCCCATGCAGCTTTAACCATGCAATTTGATTTTCAATAAAGATTAGTTTTAATAGCGAACTAGAAATAACAACAGGTGTACACTGTTCCGGGTTCTAGGCACTGCAGTCATGCAAATGTAGTCCTGTATGCAAATAGGGGGTTCTTCACAATTATAAACTAAGCAGCAACAATAAATTGGCATTTAAAGACTATTTTATGCGTTCTTTCCATTCATTCTGATTTGATGCATAAGTGAATAATGGCTGTTTTAGCCCTACCATTAGAGCTCTGTATCAAATTCTGTCGTGGAGATGTATTCCCAACGGCTCCTCCAAAAGTTTTTCAATTGTGTTTAAACATTCTGTTCAACGGGGATGACGCTCGGTCATCTTTTTTCTGCAATTTTAGGCTATAAGATTCTCCTCATCCCTCTGACCCAGAAAAGAAGCTCTAGATGGCCTCGAATTCGTCTGAAAAGAAGAGTCCGTCTCCTGTCTGATATAAAACAGCAGCCTTGTTCTTCTAGTCCAGTTGGACTAGAAACACATTTATCAAAATAAAGCAACGTGAACTTTGCGATTCCGTCGTTGGGTAGCAGACGAGGCGGTCGTCTGGATGGTGCTGATGGCGAGGGGTCACAGTTTTAACCTACAGGGAGCGACTGGTTGGTCCAAAACTTTTGCTAAGTCTTATAGCTTCAGGTGACCTCATGTGGAGTTTGAAGGACCCTGAGATTTGCTTAGCTTAGCTCTTCGGCTCAAGCCTAGAGGCTTTCCATATGGCCCTGGCGCTAGTGCATACCACATTGGCACATTTGCATGGCCTGAATGTTTTTTTTAATGCTGTTGTGCAAAGAAACAAATGAGAGGCCCCTTTGCCCTGCCTTCCTTTCCCTCAAGTTCTGCCAGATAGTGCACTTGTGTGCAGCACACTGGACTGGCACCATCTTGTTGGCATCATGTCGTTTGCCTCGCACATCTGGAGTCTCCTTCTTCCTGCGATCAATTTTCTTGCCACGTCTATCATTCTCATCACCAAAGAGATTCAGGTAATAACTCATCATTTTGCATTACTCTCGCTGGAGTTAGGTTACCGTTCGTTCGCTGTGCGGCCCTCAAAACTGGTATTATTGTTATTGCTAATAATAGGCGACATCCAATTACTGGGTTTGTACTTGGGACCTCCGGCTCATTTGCAAGCAAATGGCTCAGAGATGAATCAGAAGCATAATCGTTTATTAGCCAAGTACACTATATGTTCACATACAAGGAAATTGCTCTAGCAAGTGCTCAAGACTGTAAGATTGTTTAATGCGAAGGTAGGATTATTACTGGGTATTTATTACCGAACGGTAGGAGCGTCTCATGAATGAATCGGAATAAAAATCTCAATCAAGTTGGAACCATATAGCATAGCATCACCACCGTCGCGTATTAGGCCCAACCTAATACGCAAGTCTGCTGTCGTTTCTCGTACTTGATGTGCCGTGTGATTTTTTTGCCTCTTGTAAACTCCACTCGCGCATACACATATAGTATTTGGTTGAATTTTCCCACGAGCACAAGAGCGAGCGAAAAATATCCCGTGCCGTGCGGATTCCCGAGCAAACACTCTTATTAGAGCTCAAATACCGTACGGTGATGTTATAAAGGAATGATGGACAGACTCGAACAGTAGCGTGAGACCATCGTGTTAAGGAGTGCCCCGTGTGGGATGGAAATAACAGGAGAAAATCTAGCAGAAAAAGTGCAGCAAAAACCCCAGCTCTGCCCTTGGTGTGCGTTGTTCCAATGCGGTGGCTGATTTTCTGTGGCTTGGTGTGTAAAAGAGGCCACTCAATGTCAATGTCAATGTGACATCCTGTAATTAGGGCTACTAACAAGGGCATGAGTGACTTGTCAACATACAGTATGTGAACATTTGGACCTGTGTGTACCCTATTGCTCTGTGGTGTAGCAGGGTGTACTAAACGCCGGCGGGGAAATCCTTCATGCAGAACCGCTCCTGCTGATTGAAAGGGACTCTGAAAACAACCAAAAGAAAACCCAAACCTTATAATAATAATAATATTCATATATGATGTGCTTGTTCATTTGTGTCCTCACTTGTGCTGGTGTTTCTGCATGACTTGCATTAAAAAGCGACCATTCAGCGTCATTCCACCAAGACGAGTAGTTCTTGTTCATATGGTTATAGAGTGTAGAGTTTCGAGGCTCTCGAACATTACACTGGCGTCGTGTATTTTGTCGTAAGGCATCTGCCAAGCTGATCAAGAATAGTCAAAGTCATGACCAAATACATGCAAAATATGTCCCTGGTATTTTTACCTAAAGGTGGTCTGGGGTAATCTCTGGTTTTTGTGTATTCTAATACAGGAAAATCACCCCCTCCCACCCGAAACTCTCAAAAAAAAAAAAAGCACCCTCAAACCAGCCTTACTTAACTTAAGCTGTCTTTACTCAGATGTGCTCTTAATGATTGTTTTTTCTCACTCTGCCGTTGAACAGCATAAGTCATGGAAGAAGATCAAGAACATGGTGCAGTGGTCGCCTTTTTTAATGTCCTTCAAAAAGAAGTACCCTTGGATTCAGTTGGCCGGCCATGCAGGTATGTCTTGAAGTGAAGGGATAGTGTTTCACAAAGGTTGGCATGTCCGCTGTATGTTTCCAGTCAGATCCAGAATTATTGGCTTGGAAAAAACACAATGGTGAAAGCAATGTCTTTGTGATTAATTAGTTCGCTTAAGAGAAATCTTAATTCTAAGAAAGAGAGAAAGAAAGAAAGAAAGAAAGAAAGACTGGCTCCTCGGCAATTAGTACATTTTTGTTTGAGATTTTCTTTGTCAACGTAACAACTCTGAGGCTTTCTCCTGGAATGCTGAAGAATTTCTCTGGATTATCTCCAGATCCTCTGTTGTGGACTGTCCTCTTCAAGTCTTCAGTTCACAGTTCACAGTTCTGTAGGCTTTAGGTCACGGGGCACGGATGGCTACAGGATTCTGTGCTTGTCGAACCTTTTTTTTTTTTTTTTGTGGAATTTGGACGTACGTTTTGGATCGCTGGGCCCTGGCCTGCTGCAAGATCCAAGCACAAGTGCCTGATTTTCATTTCAAATCTGCTGGTACTCCATGGGAAGATCGTTCAGGGTTCCCAGGGCATCACACACCCAGGGAAAAACAGCACCACAACATAAGAGATATTCTCCCGTACTGAAGAGTAGGCATCATTTGGTTTGATCTCACTATCGTTCTTTTTCACAACATTGCACGACATTTATTTTTTGGCCAAAAAGCTCTTTTTTCCCCCCTGCAAAGGATTACATAACCCATTTCAGTCAATGTTCCAGTAGCATCACGAGGCATTTACATTCATGGTTATATGAAGGGAAAAAAAACACCATTCTGCAAGTCCTTCCAAATATTTTCGTGGCACTGAGGTGGCGCTCTTATAGTAAGACTATTTTAAACTTCCTAACTATTGCCCACACGCTGGATATAGGCATTTTCAGGCACGTATATATGGTAGCGGTTGCCTGATTTACAAAGGTATTTTCTAATCTTCCCCAAGTTGATGAGTGACTAAAGGAATTTGACCCCTGCCACATCATATTTATACCCCGTCGTAACAGGAAGCCAGGTATGGCCACTTATTTATTCCTTAACACTCTGGGGAATTTGGTCCGATTCGATTTTGGCATAAAAAAAAATTCCTGGGGTGCCAATAATTATGATACGGTCACGTTAAAATATAGAGGTTTTTATTTTCGGAGGATAAATTCCTCTCATGTGAGATTTATCTAGTCAATCACAAAGACATTTTTTTAATACATTTTTGTACCTGTAAGTCTGGAGTCGTTTATTGGATCTGGATGTTTCGGAATTTTGTATAATAAAGTGTTAATGTTTATTAAAGATACTCTTTAAGATGGATTGGATTATGGGTTTGGGATTTGGCAGACAGTTGCTGAGTTTCCCAACAGCGTTGTTGCCTCTCTGTGCACCTCTCAGGCAATTTCAAGGCCGGTGCGTATGGCTGCATCCTGAAGAAGCACTGCGAGTGTGAGCAGCGCTGCCTGACCCGGTTGATGAACGACGTGCTAAAACCGTACGTCCCAGCCTACCACGGTGACGTGGAGAAAGACGGGGAGAAGTACAATCAGATGGAAGATCTGCTGGCTGAGTTCGAGACGCCCTGCGTCATGGACTGCAAGATGGGCGTCAGGTTGGTCTTAAGGATATACGCTAAAGACTGTTGTTGTTGATGTTTTTTCAAGTGCAACCAAATGTCGGAATACATTAAAGGTGTACAAAAGTGGAACTTTTGAAAATTCTGGGTGTCTAGACATCACTGGTGTTACAGTAAATCTAGACTTGCTGCGCTGTTATCTCAATTCAATTTTATTTATATAGCGCTTTTAACAACGGACATTGTCGCAAAGCAGCTTCACAGTATATTATCTGTATTCTACACAGGACATATCTGGAAGAAGAGTTGACGAAAGCCAGGAAGAAACCCACTATGAGGGCCGATATGTATCAGAAGATGATCGAAGTGGATGCAGACGCCCCAACACCGGAGGAACAAGAGCAGAAAGCGGTTACCAAACCACGCTACATGCAGTGGAGAGAGACCATCAGCTCTACAGCCACACTGGGTTTCCGCATCGAAGGCATCAAGGTGAGATAAAGGAGAACGCTTCGTCCAAAACTCCAAAATGCATCTGTGCATTTTGTTCAGTTTGTTTCGTGTGCGTAAACCAGTTTGTCAAGCTAAATTTCATGAAGAAGGTGGTGGCAGCTAGCTAGCAAGACGTGTAAATAAACTCCGGAACTCGACGGTATCTGAACTCGTTGTTTTCGGTTTTCGGCGTGAAATGGCGAGAAAATTTTGTATCGGAGGTCGTCGGAAAATCTCGTGCCGAAAAACCACGTGATTTCCCTTTGTAAACAAACATTTACGCTCAGGTGGCGTCGTTCAAACGTTGTGCAGGCGTGTCCTGGCTGTTGAAAACGGATTAATCCGTTTTCAGTTATTTCTCATGGGAAAAAATAATCCAGTACTCGGCGGTTTCGAATCTTGTCGCTCCTTCTAGAACAAAAAACCGGGGCATCACTGTGTCTTCAAATTGCAAAGATGAGCTGTACTAGGTGGATAAAACTCTTATGGATTAGGCTGCTGAGCACTGCTGCAACTTTAAGCACTGATATATCTTGGTATGAAATGTTGTCAGTTAACTTCATTTATACTGTCAGTGATTGGTCACAGGGTTCACCCCCTTTCAGAGACGTCCCAATAGCCATATAGCGAAGCGGTGCATCCGAGCGAGCCAAAAAATGCATATTTTTTTGAAGAACGCACTGTCCAATAAATTTGGAATTTTCTTTCCTGTGCAAACACCACCTGCGATCCCCTCACCGACTCTCAGTGAAACATGGCATCAGCGCAGCATCACCCAGTTGATGTATTAAACGCTTGCTGTCCAGGGAATGTTAATCTTTTCTTCATTATAAAAACAAGTTAAACGAAAACAGGATCCTGAGGTCTATTCGTGTTGCATCATACTGAAAATCTTCTGTGGAGATTTCCACGCAGGCTGTGTTGTTTATCCTAAAACGTTTGCATTAAACAAGTGAATAGTGTAAAACTACAGTAAAGAGGTATTTTATTATTTTGACTTAATTATTTATGAAGTAATAAATTATAGATCGAAAGAATTTCACAGAGCATGATGAATAATATATAGACACACTGGTAAACATTTCATGGCTGCATTTTAATGAAATTCATCAATTCAAACACAGTGCTAGCCTTGTACGCTATACATCCAAAAGTATGTGCGCCCCTGGCCATTACACTCGTCTGTGGTTCTTCCCCAAACGGTTACCGCAAAATTGCAAGTGCACAATTGTACAAAACACCTTTGTATGCTGTGGCATTACAATCTGGAACTAAGAAGCCCAAATCTGCTCCCGCATGACAATGACAGTGGGTCTCTGCACAAAGCCAGCTCCATGAAGACATGGTGTGTTAGGGTTGGAGTGGAGTGTCCTGCACAGACCTCAACTCCACTGAACACCTTTGGGATTAACTGGAACTGGAGCCTCCTTGACATCCCAACATCAGTGCCTAACCTCACTAATGATCGTCTTTCATTTATGAATGATCACACTCCAACATCTAGTAGGAAGCCTTCCTAGAAGAGTGGAAATGAAAGACTAAATCAGGAATGTTCAACAAGCATATATGTGACCCGTGCTGGCATAATGAGTCGGAATACACGTAGGCTAATTATGAGCTAACAGGCAAAACACGGTTTCGGGCGAAATTGAGATTTTCTCAAAAAATGTGTCCATAAAGCTCTCATTTATTGATCCGCATGATAAAACAGTGAGAAAAACATCCCAAACTACTTTTATTTTAAGGTTTTGTTCATTATGTTCATTCGTATGTCTTCATTAATTAGTCC
>JAQMCW010000012.1:20025902-20037501 GCA_030068335.1 Chrysichthys cranchii
CCAATCCGGTACACCTGTCGCCACCCATGTGACGCGCCGTGGCGTTGTGGAGGAAAACCAGGAAGTAGTCTTTAGCGTGCAAGTTCTTTGATATTCACCACTACTGGGAGTGCTCAGAACAGGTGCGCTGTATGCGCGCTCCGCGCAGACATATTCATGACAGTTTTATGTATTTTTATTTTATATTTTGTATTAAATTGTCATTTTTGTAAAAATATTTGTGGGTTGTAGAACGAATTATGTGAGTTTCCATAATTTCTTATGGGGAAATTCCAAATATGATGTTGCTTCTAAACATCAGTTCTGGAAACAGGAAATTAATATTGAATAACTGAGGTTTCGTCAATGGAAACAGTTATTAAAGCAGCCACATTTGGACAGGGTGTTGCGTGTTGCTATGGTAACGGGCAACTGACTGATAGCTCACAGTTAGGTGTCGTAACACTGGAAAAAAACATGGCTAGTGGAATTTTGTTTTTTTTATTCACAAAAAAATAGCGGTTTATAGAACATAATCTTAATCTGGCTCCTGAACCCGAGGTCCTGCAGAACTTTCTGGAAAATTTTCTGTCACTGAGTAAGTACAGCTAAGTTACTATGTTTCAAGACAAATGTCTTCCAAATGAAGAAACTGTTATTTAGGCTACAGCTGGTAACAGCAGCCATGAAATGTATAATAATTGTTCAGGTTAATGTCAGTTTTGGGGGTTTATAACATTCACAAAATATCGTAACTGAAGATTGGAAACCCAATCTCAGTCTATTATAAAGCTGAGATTTTTAAATGGGGAAACTACATTTGGTTATAATGCCTGTACAAATTTGAGGATGTTTTCTTTTGTTATTGTTGAAGAACGATCATTTGATAAAGATGGAAAATGAATGTTCAGTGTGCAGCGTTGCCAGGTTCCACTGTAAACCTCATATACTGCAAATATATACTGTAGATCGGTTATCCGTATCCCTGTTAACTCTTGTCCATTAAATAGACTGAGAAATAAGAGCAATGATTTTCCTATTCCCGAGCATCTTGGATTAGAAAGTCTTTTTTTTTTTTTTTTTTCTAGTTGAAATTGGTGTTTTGCTGAAACCTGGCAACCCTGCTCCCAAGCTGCTTTTTAAAGTCCAACACAGAAATAGAAAAACTGTCCATGACTTTATTTGTCTGGCAGGTTCAGTCTCTCAAACTGTGGCAAGGTTGTTAAAGGACAAAAAAAAAAAAAAGCAGAATAAACTCTTCCTGTTTTTCGGATCTGTGTTCATATTTTGCTCAGTTCAAAGAATGAGAGCGTGATGAACTTTTTATTAGAAGTCTTTGGAAGACACGCCAACAGTGCGCTGACCGTCATGAATATAAAAGTTTTCCACCATCAAGGATTTGCATGCAACATGAGGACCAGAAAAGAAAGGAAAGAAGATTGCACAATTATAATGACGCACGTCTTTGAGCTCTAACAGGGTCACGAATATCTACTGCTGTTTTCTCTCAGACAGCCACTGTTTTCTCCACGCACTGTTAAACCTGGCAGGCAAATACTCCAAGTTAGTCATATGTTGTACATTCATCAGCCGTGCTCTGTCCAGGTAAAAAAAAAAAATAAGAATACAGAATGTCGGGGATTGCCTGCAGAAACAATAACGAGTGTCAGTTCTCCAGAAGAACTGTGCCAGCTTCTTCAAAATGCTTAGAAAACCTGACCAGTAAATGTTCTCACACATCTCTGAGGTGTACCTGAGGGTTGTTCTACCAAATGGTGCCTCTGAGATCTTCCTTGGCATTTTGAAACACAGGGTAATGATCTTCTGTGGTCTTTTGTTGTTGTTGTTTTCCCCTCTCAGACATCTGCCACCAAATCCTGGATCTGTACTCTCAAGGCAAGCAGCCAATTCCACAGCAGCCCCAACTGCAGGAGAAAGACAAGCCCCAGCCTTCTCCTACTGGCCTGCTCAGTCAACCAGGAGGAAACCCTGTAGCTCTGCCGCCATCCAAAAAGAACTCTCCTCAGGCCAGCCCCCCACGGCAATTGAAACGGCAACACGTGAGGCATTTCGTTCTGTCGTTGTATCTGTTAGACTGGAGGTGATGGTGTCCGTGTTAGATACACACCACAGGGATCCCACAGGTCCTTGAAGTGGGGGAATTTAGCTTTTTTTGAAATTTAACACTTTTTTTGTTTTGTTTTTGTTTAAAATGGCCCAAAAGAACCCAAAATGAAAGTTTTCATTTTATGACCCCTGTGCACACCAACCTTTACTGACCACGCAGTCTGTTTCTGTGTCTACTGAGAACCACTTTTGAGCTGATGGAAATTTGAACTAGCTACACAACAAGTCATAGCCTTGCACTGGTACAGTAGCACAGAGGAACAGGGTTTTGTAGCTGAGAGGAATTAGAAAATGTGTGTTATTTAACACTTTGGGTGCTGAAAGCAATCTTTTTTTTAAACTTTGCCCACAGTGCTGAATATTTTGTGCGAAAATTCGGGTAAATTATGTGTATTATAATACAAGCACTTTACATGCATTTTAGGTTAAAACTGAAGCAGAGTATGAGAGATGGGAACAAAATTGTTAAACAGTATGCATTACTAGATAAATCCTCGTTCAGGTCGACAGGTTCAACGTTTGATTCAACAGCTGGAGTGCGAGCTGGTCGTGGCTTTGACTTTGCACCAGTAGAAACTGTTCAGGTGGTGTTATCGTTACAGGATGAGTGGAAGCTTGATGAGTTCTTCCCCTTGTCGACGGCCCTGCAGTGTCGGTTTCAAGATCGCTAGGTGGCCGTCCAGTTTCGGTTTCACTCTCGCTATCCATCTCCGCATCGTCAAAATCATCGTCAGACAGCTCAGATATATCATCCAGCACTAATTTCAGAACCTCCTCCTTGCTAAACTTTCCTTTCCGTGGCATTTTTATTAATGGTAAACTTTTGCAAGTTTTCGGTAAATTTTCCTTGTCAACAACATGCTCCAGATGGTACTCTGACACACAACCGTAACAGTATATACCTTGAGTGCTGCCGCCTAGCGAGTACACCTGAACTATTTAGTTTTGTTGACTTTTGTCGACGTGTATGCATGGCCGTAGCACCAAACCCTTAAATGTCAACTTTAGTCGACTCCCACACTGAGCCCCTATTGTCAACAGCCGCACCGAAAGGGTTAACAAGTCAACTGTGTCAAAGGGGATGTCTATATATCATCACCAAGTGTAGTCCTTCTTGTTACTAATGTATATGCCCAAAATACCCTTACTTCAATATTCTTCAAACAAATGGAGACATTAGAAGAAAACCTGTTTTCTACATTTTAGACATTTCATCCGCCACCCGACTTGACTTTGTTGGTTGGTTGATTAAAAGGCAAGGCAAAAAAGGTTTTTTACTGTAATCAGAGAAACAAGTGTAATGTTATTTGCAATTGGAGAAACGTGTGTAACGCTAGTCATAGCCGGTGAAGCAAGCGTAACGCTAGTCCTAATTGGTGAAACGAGCATTACGCTAGTCGTAGCCGGTGAAATAAGTTTAACACTACCTGCAGCTGGTGAAACAGTTCATCGTTTCTTATACTAGTTAATTTTATCGATCATAACTAGCTCAGATAGGGGAAACAACTGCAGACTTGGATGCTTATGTGACTCATGCTTTATAGCAGGACATTAGCGCTCTGACGCACAGGTAATACTTATCATTTAATTTTCTTGCTGATTTGAGAAAGCTCAGTAATGGCAACAATCACTTGTGCGAGTTAGAATCAGTATTCATCTTTGCACAGGATAATTCTTCATCGCATATGGGAGCTAACTTTCTTTTGGCCAGAACAGCGTCGAGGTTCAGACTATGACTTTGGACGCAGAGTTGTTTAGCCGAAGGCATAATGCCAATTCGCCTGAATTCTGAGAAGTGATGATGAGATCAGTGTGGTCAAAACCGCCCGCTGTGTCATTTGTTTTTGCACCCTACAGGGAAATAGTGCTGAAATAAATAAATATATATATATAGTGCTGGTTAAAATCTTCACACCACTTTGTAATGATTTTTGGCTTTGTAGACAAGCCTCGATGTTTTAAATCTTCTGTGGGTAGCCAGTGGAGGAAGCAGAACAATGGAGGGGGACTTGGGCAGGTTGAAAACATGTTGTGCAGCTGCATTGTGGAGAAGTTTCAGAGGTCAAAAGAAGTGCTTTCGGACTAAACAACAGTTCTGTGTGCTTTTTGAGACAATCTACCTCCAGGGATCTCTCTGAGAGCTACACGAGAGCCTTTATTCTCTTTGCATTCGCATCGTTTGATTGCAGCTGCATCAAAATCGTGTGGTATTTCCTCCGTCGCATTTCGGCTTAATAAAGTCTAGACTTTACTGTTTATCCGGGGGACAGTTTTCCCCCCTCTTCTTCATGCTAACATTAAGAGCTGTTGGTTACACGTCTGATATTTTACATGGATTTAAGGCCGTACCCGAGAATGTTTTCCGTCAAACTATATTCAGCTGTCTGATACAAAGATTTTTCTGCCAATTAGAAAACCCATGGCCGATCATTTGTTTTCCTGTAATTTTACTGATGATTTTGACCAACATGTCTCACATTCCCCCTCTTGCTGCGTGCTTTCTCTTTGTTTGTGTTTCTACCATATGGATTTGTTGGAATAATGAGGCAGGCAGCACATTTCTGTTTAAATCATGCTTTTATAGCCGGGTTTTTTTTGTTGTTTTTTTTGTGTGTGTGTGTGTGTGTGTGTAAGTGTCTTTGTTTTATCCTGTTACTTTAATCCACCCTGATTTACAAAGAAAAAAACTGTGAATCAAAGAATCGTGCTACGTTTCCAACCCTTCACCCACACATGCATCCCTCATGGTTCCTGTTGTGCTTAGAGAGCACCTACCCTGAAGTAGGAGCTACAAAAGTACCAAAAAATGGTGTTTTAAGAACTATAATCATTCTCAGTTGCTGCAATTTAAACCCACAAAAAGGCGGCCACTTTGGCGCCCATGGTGAATACAGGCAGACCTGCCAGCAGTGACTTCCAGTAGTCCAGTCTCAAAGTGAGAAGGAACTCAACAAGCACTTGAGTGGGATCTGTGCATTGAAATGACCAGATCTTCCTAATGTAGACGAGAACCCTGCATGAGGAAGATACTTTAGTGTTGTGGTTGTTTAGACGTGGTTACCCCAAGGTTGTGTGCAGGAACAAACAGTGAGATCATGAGATCTTGACAAGGGAGTGCATCTCCTGCAGCTCAGTTTTGCTAGAATTAGTTTCAACTGATGAGCTGCCATCCATGATGAGATGTCTGCCAGATATGATGAGATTCGTGTAGAGACGTGAGTGCCTTGGGGGTAGGAAAGGATCGGAGAAGTTGAACATCAGCACAGCAGGGGTATGAAAACCCATGTGAGGAAAAGACCTCACCAAGGGAGTGGGTGTAGATGGGGAACAGAAGAGGTCTCAGTGTTGAGACTTGTTGAACACCAGTGGAGAGTTTGAGGGTGGTGACATGACTGTCCCTTCAGGTAAGAACTGGCATGCTGTGTCAGGAAGAAAGTCTGCTGCTGAAAGTCTGAGGAGGATGAGGAGCACGGATGGCAGTTTGGCAGATCCAGCCGCATCAAGTTTCTCAGTAATGGCTGAGAGCAGTTTCTATGGAGTGTGCTGCTTTGAAGCCGTATTAGTTAGGATCTTGAAGGTTGCTTTTGGGAGACATGGAAAGACAGTTGATGGTAGTCATTGCATTCAAGGATTTTGGAAAGAAAACAGAAAAGTAAGATCACTTAGTAATTGCTGATGCTTGAGGTTTCCAGAGAGGGTTTCTTTTGCTTGGGAGTAACCCTTGCGGTCTTGGATGTGGGGGGTAAACCAACTGAAGAGAAGAGAAGAATAAATAAAGGGGAAGGGGGTCTTGTGAGACAGTCTGAAGCCTTATGTAAGGGATGGGATCCAACAAGCATGTTGTGGGATTGCAGAATAAAATGGTCTGCAGGATCGCTTGTGTTGATTGATTAATGAGAAAAATGTGTCCGAGAAAGAGGCTAGGAAGACTGAACCTCTAATGAGGGAGTAGGTGTAGGAGTGAAGGACTTTATCAAAGAAGGTGATGGTCATCCCTATTTAGGGAGGAGAAAGAAGGCAATATGGAAGTGGATCTTTGTAACCCGGGGCAATCATTGCAAAAACAAATGCAAAGATTGGTTATCAGGCTATCCCATAATCCAACAACTCTTTCTCACACAAGACACCAAAATGTAGGGGAAGCACATCTGTTTATACAGGAAGTACATGCCAGCAAAATGTAGGTCCTGCATTGTAAATCAAATTAATCTGCTTATTGGGTAATCAGTGTTTAGTATTTTAATTAACTCCAGATGTTTTGAAGCATAGGCAGTGGATTGTTGCTTATGCTTTTACACGATTTGAAGCAGATGAACTAAAGATGATTTAAAATAGCCTTTTCTCCATTTATTAGCACTTTAGCCACTCCCGGGGATGATATCACAAACAGTTAACACCAATTAACCTTCTGGGGTGTCATAGCAACACTCTAGCAACCACATGGGATACCAAAGTTTTGTTGGATTGGTGAAATTGTATTTTATTTTATTTTATTTATTTTATTTTATTGTTGTTGTTTTTTTATTAACTTTGCCCATGGATTTTATAGGCTGGTGCACCACAACAGATTTTTTAGCCAATTACTGTGGGCCCAAAAGCATATATATGTCAAGACAAAGCAATATGCATGTCTTTAGACTGTGGGAGGAAACCCATGCGGTCACGGGGAGAACACGCAAACTCCACACAGAAAGGCACCGCCCGCTTAGCCACCGTGCCGCCCGCTTAGCCACCATGCCGCTTGTCTGAAATTGCAAAACTCTGGCGATCGAGTTCTCTGGATTTTATTTCCGAAGACCCAAATCGAGGTCGATTACAACAGAAGGTGTCTTGTCTGAATTGACAACGAACAATCCTTACATGGTTGACACCAACAAGGTTAGAGGTTAATTCCAAACCATTAACAGCTGGAATTGTTTTTGTTCAATTTATCATAGAAATGACTAAATAATATAATTACAGATTCTTCATTTCCTTTCCAATGAACTACTCTAAAATGTATTATATAAATAAATTAAACCACATTTGTAATGTAACGTTTTGTTTTTTGTTTCTTGTTAGCCTTCTCCAAAAGAAGAGCCGAAAGTTGCCACAGGTATGGACGGGCGAATAGTGAATATGTACGCAGTCTGTTGTTTAAAAATATTAAAGACTGTTTTTGTTTTTTGTTTTTGGTCCCCTCCCTTAGAGCAAGTTGGCTCTAAAATACCAAGACTGGAGAGCCCAATGCCTCCCTTACCAGTTAACCAGCCTCTTGGTAAGCTATGTTAATGCACATGTTTCTGTTTTCTTCATTGCTCACTCTTGTTAGTGAGTGGTGTTTATTTATTTATTTATTTTAATAATTTAAGGATGTGTTGGCTTTATTATTATCAAAACCTGTCCCTTTACCACTGAATTTCTAGATCACAAACCTCCACCCTCAGCCCCCGCCCCTCCTATAGAAGCAGACCCAGCAGCCTCTGCGGATTCGGACATACCAAAGGCCCCACCTCCACCTCACGGAGCTCCACCCCCGCTGCCTCACCGTCCACCTCCGCCGCCACCTTCCAGCTACATAATGGGCATGTCCACGACCAGCTCGTACATGTCGAATGAGGGCTATCAGAGCCTGCAGTCTATGATGAAGACGGATGCACCATCCTACCCCCATATGCCACCCTCTTACGGGATGCCTTACCACCAACATGTTTACCCGCCTCCCAGTGCCCCTCCTCCAGGCCCACCACCACCACCACCACCTGCATCTTACCCTCCTCCCAATCTTCCTCCACCGACTCCAGCATACCCACCACCAGGCTTCAACCACAGCTACCCACCTCCTCCTCCACCACGCATGCCACCCCCAGGCATGGCTTTACCGGCTGGGTACCCGCCTCCACCGGTCCCTCCAGGGCAGCCGCAAGTGCTCATGCCACCTGTTATGCCACCAGTGGCGAGCATGAACCGTGGAGCCTGGATGAGGTGAAAAAATAAAGTGTCCTAGGCAGTATGGATAGATGTTTAGGATGGTCTAGTTCTAAATAACATTTTTCCCAACTTGTTTTGTCTCAGGAAGATCGGTCAGAACAACCTTTCCACACTGGCGTCAGTTTGACCTTTAGACATAAATGTACGGTCTAGTTTTCGTAAACATATTTTCAAGACTCATTGTCAGCATCTTTTGAAGGGCAGGGTGGCACAGATAGCAGTTTGTATGGCCATATATCAAATTAACCTTCATAATAGTCTTTAAAGCTGGCGTCTCGTTCAGGGGGTGTCCCTGCCACATGCTCCGTCGGACAGGCTCTGAATCCTTTGCGATGCAGGGCGTCATAATGCAATAATTGAAGATGAATGAATAGTCCATAAAATTGGTATGAGATTAGCATTACAGGGCAGCTTCAACAGTGCAGTGTGTGAACTTGTATCAGTAGAGAGGTGTGACTCTGGCTCTTACTACTGAGATAGACATTTAGACATGATCTTTTCTTTATAGAAAATCTTTCTTGTTAAGAATCAAACCTCCATTCCTTTTCCATACAACCCAGTGTTGATCTGGACCTTTTAAGAACAGTTGTTTTGTTTTTGTTTTTTTTTTGTGCTATTTCATGCCTGTTTTGCGCTTCTACATTAGCTACAGTCAACTGTGACCAATTCTCAGATGTACAGATCCACAAAGCCATTGACACAGTGTGAGTAAAACGCATTTCATGACTAGATCTTAACTAGAATCCTTTTCGCTGATACGTCTGCAGTGCATGTATACAGCAGCTTTGGGATTTATTTGCCATTTAGTGTAATAAAAGTCTTTTTCCTCCCCAAGGTATTTCTTGCTGTTAATTAGTTGTTTGCTTTACAACTCTGGTCTGCTGTGGCTCATTGGGACTTATTTATAAACCGTTAATGTGTGTAAATGGAATTCCAAGTTTCAAAAGGCTGATTTTCTTTGTAGTCCAAGTGTGCGTTGTAAATTGTCTGTAAATTACATGAGACAGCTGATTCACCATCAGAACTCCATAAAAGGCAAAGCTCACAGAGCAGAAAGTGTGAAATGACTACTAAACGGCTGAAGTGGAAGTTTTGCCAAAATAAAAACTTATTTAGCAATAGATGAAACTTCAAGATCATTTCCTTGTCTTGATTAGTGCTAAATCTCAAGTGTTGCACAACAGTAATAGATAATGCCTTGGCCAACAAGCAATGTATAGGCCACGTTTCATCTTCAAAAAACAAAAAATTTGTACCGGTCTTTAAATATCCCATGTGCAAAATGTGCTAACTTCCAGTAATATCACTTCTGGCACTTGCTGACTGTTTATGCAGCAAAATTTCTTCTTAACTGAATGGCACTTGTCTTAAAATAAATTTGAGTTGGCTTGCAGTCTTCTTCTTTTTTTTTTTTTTACATTTAATATTTCTTTAAATATGAGCTGATGGGATTAAAAAATATTTATTTATTATTATTATTATTATTAATATTTAATTTGGGCGTGCAATTGAAATAAATATGCAGTTACACTGAAGAGTAATCCATAAATATATAAATGCAAATTATGATTTGAAATTGATCTGTCATGTACTCTTTGTATAAAGGTTTATGGATTAAATGACTAACTCAGAAGTGCAGGTAAGATCGAAATATACTGGATCTTCAAGAACACAAAATTTCAGGTGTGAATGCTTTCATGACCAATTTACAAATATATTCTACATTTATCTGATGAGCTATATGGTGAACCCCCGCCTATCGCGGGGGTTACGTTCCAGCGGTTTGATAAATGAAGACCAGTGTCTCTGATGGCCAAGTCAAATACTTCTGCAACTGGACAAAAACACTAAAATTGGCCAAAATGCTCATGCTACTGCATTGAAAATTATGACCAGACTATACTGACATGAATAAGTACAGATATTAGGCTTTGGTCATTAAATTATCTTTATTTAGAGAGTCTGGTTGTTTCAAAATGACCAAGAAGGAGTACAATTTAAATTTTTGGTGCATGCTCTGGTTAAAACATTTGGAAAGTCTTAAGCATAATCATTCTGGTCAAATAAATGGCACTGTCCATATATTACTAAAGTGAGTAAACTATAAGCTGTTCATATTTATCGTTTACCAAAGTTTGCATGAGAGAGAAGGTTTAATGTATGGAATTGTAGTATTGTAGCATGTATTGTAAATTTCTCCTACTACGACGACTTAATTACTATTCGAGTGAAGAAAAAGATTCATACACTTATTAAATGTGGCACACTGATTGAGGACTCAACACAATTTGTAGAAGTATACAAAAATGCTAATGTATGCCGTATTGAACTTTGCACCATTTTGATTTTTTTTTTTTCTCTTCAAAAAGGTTTTTGCTTCTTTTCCTGTAAATGTCATCCAACACAAAATTTGAATCCAGGATCACGGTTTTTGTTTGTTTTTTTTTTAAATATGTGGGTTGGTTTGTCCGAAAAGTACCAACAAATTTGATGAAAATGCCACCAAATAGCCAATGCGTGTACAGTAGGATGTATTTAGACCAAACTTGTAGGTGACACTGATCCGGATATAAGAAACTCCTATGACGTTTTGTCTAAATTTACTTCCAGGGGACGGTATAATTCATAACTCAACTTTTGAACAGCTCAACATCAAATCATGATTCATTCTGCTGATTTCCTGGAAGATGTCAAGTGTTTCCAATGTAACAGATTTGTCATTTGCCATCTTGGGTTTTAATTAAAAACAGATTTTTTTTCTACAACTTTTGTTGAATCATCTTCAAATTTGGGTTACTCAAGTTCATGGTGAACTTGCCAAACAGGAAGTGAGACCATTTCTCAACACCAACTTTTTGACACCAAATCTAGCACATGTGTTTTGCAGCATGACTTAATATGTTAATATAAACAAGCTCTGAGTTCATATGCAGCTTGAGATGGCTTCTGAAAACAGGAATGGAGCTGTTATATCAACAAAAGCTTGACACATTGCCATCAGAATGAGTATATTTCCTTTTTCTTCCATGGCTTCTTGTCTTCCTGAGTCAAGGTTAACACTGACCTACCCTGAATGATAGGATTCTCTTGTAACCTGATCAGAAGTGATGCAACCTCATGTAAATTGAACATGGGGGAAGCCACACACTTAAAAAAAAAAAGCATATCTCTCATCAAATAAGTACAGTGAAACTGCTGATTCTGTGGCTTACAGTGGTGCTTAAAAGTTTGTGACCCCTTTAGAATTGTCTACATTTCTGCTTCAATATGAGCTGAAGCATCATCACATTTTCACACAAGTCCTCAAAGTAGATAAAGAGAACCCAGTTATATAAATGAGACAAAATAATTTACTTGGTCATTTATTAATTGGTGAAAATGATCCAATATTACATATCTGTCAGTGGCAAAAGTATGTGAACGTTTCATTTCAGTACCTGGTGTGACCCTTTTGCAGCAATAACTGCAACTAAATGTTTCCTGTAACTGTTGATCAGTCCTGCACATCGGATTGGAGGAATTT
>JAQMCW010000012.1:20045573-20071202 GCA_030068335.1 Chrysichthys cranchii
TACCACTAGACTTATCTTTGGGTGGCATAATGATGGCACTGGGCAGAAAAACAGTGAAAAACACCAAATAATCACCGGAAAAAAACAGTACAGCTTCACAACGATCACAGCTCAACCGACGCTTGGAAACAACTAGTGGCACGCATGCCACCGCCATCTAGCGGACAATTGCTGAACTACAGGACTCAGATCGCAACACCCGGGATTTTTAAACTTTCAGATTTTTCAACTGGACATTCTGAATAATGGATTATGTATTCCGACCAGCGGATTTTGTCCATTGCATCCGATATCCATTAACGCGGTGTCCGTAGATGAGAGGATCGACTGTATATTGCATGCTCATTTGCTAACTGGGAAGAAATCCACATAAGGTCATTTTGGGTCACTTTTTACTTTAGAAAAATGAGATCACCAGCTGAAGATTACCTGTTGAAACAATGGCCCAAAAAGAAGGTTGATCAGCTGATTTGGATGTAAATAGCCTAAAATTTTGGACGTAAATAGCCTCAAATTAAAACACATCTATTATTTACGGACTTCATGTTCTTACAGTACACACCTTTCACACACGTGGTATCATTTGCCCTTCCAATTCTATCTTCTGAAAAAATGTACATCCATCCCAGCAAAAGCAAATTGATTTTATGTTTTTAATCACCATCAAGTTGACATTCGTAATTGTTTGTCATTCTTAATGAGTTATATAATGCGATAATCCATCTTGCGTACAAACACTTTATACATTTTGACTCCAGTTAGTAACATCATCATTAATTAAAAGTATATAAGTCATGTGCATTTGAGAATATCTCCAGCAGATGACAATAGCAAATCGTTAGCAAAGGGTCAATAAGAACCATGTAAACATCATGATTCAAGAATACAAATTTCTATAGGACACACAAGAGACAGTAATTGCATAATTGTACACATTTCATTGCAGAGGAACACGATGTATTTTCCCTATAGCAGTGTACATACTAATATTCTCTGTCATCGTTCAAGTTTTCCCTTTATTCTCTTCATCAGCATAAACTTTCAGATAAAGCGAGGGAGTTAAAGGGAAGGACTGGAATATTTGCATCAGTTTTTGGCTTGTAGTTCACTTTTATACTGCCATTCAAGTGACCGTCTCTTTTGGGAGAGTCTTCATCTGTGGTTCTGTCGTGCTGTTTGGAATGAACACTTCTGTCAAATAAGGTGGGCGCTGTCTTAACAGGAGTGCTTGATACCTTGCTTTTTATGCGGTTAAATGCTGCGTCCTCTGACGTACGTGTCCCATCGTCAGTCGTGCAGTCTCTCGGTGTCTGAGGTAACGTGCAGCACTGAACTGTGGAAAGCGGACTGTGAGCTCGAGCATTTATGGCATCAGGTGGAGGTTCACACGGACTTAAGTGGGATTCATCAGCTCCTGAATCATTAGTTGGGCGGTCCTGTGATTCATGGTGCCATGTGTGCACAGTACATCCCCTCAGGTAGCAGCCAGCGTTTTTGAGAGACTTAGTTCTTGCAGTTGGAGTCTGGGAACACTTGGGAAAATGGGCAGGAACGCAGTGGACATTGCTCACATCATGACTGGTAGTTGTATGCATTGTATTTATTGTGGAGAAGATGCTCTCATCTTTGGCTACATGATTGCCTGTTGAAGCAATCTGTATAGCTTTGCATGGACACTCTTTATCTTGCATACAGGAATTATGAGTCCACTGTGTGCTCATTTTGTGCTGGGACAAAAAATGGCCACAAGTACAGCCAATATTATAAGAGTAATTACGCAGACAGACAGGATCAGTATTTGTCATGCCATTTGGATCAGAATTTTCTTTTCCACAGTCTGTACTGTTTTTCAATGGACAACAAGATGCACATTTAGGAGCACTTGCATTGGTTGTACGAGTACACTGAAGAGTACATTCTCTCTGGACCTCTGTTTGTTCTGGATTTCTAACATTATTTGCCAGTGGCTCAAGTTCATACTCTACTACTTGCCCCCTAGTATCTGACTGGTATTTGCTTGCCTGGCAGGGTTTTCCTTCACGGTAGGTGGCTGACTCCTCAGCGGTGCCTGCTTTAAAAGCATGACACTTTGCAAACAAATTAGGCATTGGTATCTGTCCACAAGTGCCCTGTGGACCAATACAGCGACACATGCACTGAAAGAAGAATGTAGAAAAAGCCCAACTGATACACATGATTAGCATCAGAAATGTGCCAAGCTGGGTGTAAGCCAGCACTGTGGATGGCATCATCATTGCTCCAGCAACAAAGGTGGTTAGTGCTGCCATGGCAATGGCGGAACCCATTCTGCTCAATGAAAAAACCACCTTCCCTTCCCTATCAGGTTCTGGAGCAAGACGATATGCTACACCATAATGAACTGCAAAGTCCACAGAAAGCCCTACAGCCACTGAGATGGTAACAGACTCTAGTATATTTAGTTCCCACCCCAAGAGCACCAATGATCCCACGGTCACAAAAATGGTTCCAGCGATAGAGATAATGGCATAAAGGCTAATAATGATATTCCAGGTAGTTAGAAGCATAACACTGAAAGCAACCACCACTGAGAGTGCCATGGCAATAAGAGTTCCATCAGACAGACTATCCTGGAGGTCATAGAATTCCAAGTTGCTGACAAACCAACCATAGCTTAACCCATCTGGTGCGTTCTTCAACTCCTCCTGGATCCAGGAATCCACCTCATGGTAAAACAGGTGCATTTTTTCATATGCTAATGTGAAGCGATGGGTACTATGAAATTCAAGCACGATGGCACGGATTGTATCATTAATGTCAAATCTTGGCCCTGGTGTTTTGCTGTCCAAATGATAGGCAGTGCTGCGATCCAGCTCCATAATAGCTCGCTTGATACACAACTCAAAAACATCCTGTTTGTAAGGGAATGTGGACTGACTGCAGCATGGGTAGACTCTAGCCTCGTCGCAGTCTTGGTTCTCCATCCACTGCTTAAAAGTCTCCATGAAGCAACTGGTGAAATCTTGTTCATTAGACTGGAACACAAAGCTTTGGTTCCTGAGCTTCTGGCAGAAGTTGAGAATCCATACTTGGCTGGAAGGGCTGGCGATGTTAAAAGTTGTGTCAAGAGTCAGCTTGCCTTTATTTTTGGGGTTCATGGGATCACCACTGTCTATTGGAATAACACCCCATATTATGGTGATGGGCATGTGGAGATCTTCGCCATGGTGGACTCGTTCAAACATGAACAGTTTTTTGTACTCTGCATCGTAGCGTTCAAAAGGATGAGTGGAGCGAAACACTTGAAATTCTGACAGCTCCAAGGAAGGTAATTTTATTTTAGGGCTTACACAGACAATATACGCTCCAACAGCAGTTATGGCCAGAAAACACACAAGCCACAGGTAGCGCAGCTTGATTACAACCCATGGCAATACTTTTTCAAAGAAAATGCGGGAACACTCCGAGACAGCAAATAGGCACTTATTGGCATTCTGATATAAGCTCTTCCAAAAGCTTGTGGTGTGATGTGGTGACCTGAAGCACATGAAGATGTTCAGTAGGTATCGCTCATGGAGAACCACTACAGCAGGTAACCAGGTGACCATCAATACATAATTGACCAGGATAGCAGTGCCAGCATAGACACCAAAACAGCGAATGGCTGTAATGTTGCTGACGTAGTTGGCATAGAAGGCAGCGGCTGTAGTGAAGCTGGTGACGAACATTGACAGAGCTGCATGCTGAAGTGCGACACTGACAGTTTCAGAGAGCTCAGAGTTTGGCTTGTCAATTTTTGTGTAGTTCCAGACATCACACAAGACAAAAGCATCATCTGCGCCAATTCCAACCAGAATAATTAATGCCGTAAGATTCATAAAGGGGAAGAACTCAAAATTGAAGACAACCCGATAAAGGACATAGGAGATAATTAATGAGCTGAGGATGGCAAACATGGTCATGATGGTGATAAAAATGGACTTGGTGTACACGCACATAATCACTAGCACAATCACAATCGCGATTGCAGGATACATAGTATCGGTCAGAAGGTAGTCCTGGAACAAATTGTGCTTTATGCCAAACTCTATGCCAGTGGCAGTGGTGACGCCATCTGTGGAGTTCCAGTTCTCAAAGTTGTCCAAGTAAATGTTCATCATACTTTCACCTTTCTCTGTGGGAGAAAACAACATGCTGTACTTCAGATCAGGTGGATGGAATTCGATGCTCTTTGGGTTAAGAAAATCCTTGTCCACTAAGAAATGTAGAATATGATAAACAGCGTTATATTTGGTGCACTTTCTGGGAACGCTGGCACACTTGAACTGGTCTTTCCTGCGGGTGTTCACATCCCAACACTCTGGACCTAATGTTCCATTATAATAGTACTTTGCACAGGAGCGCAGGACCTTTAAGGTGAGAGACACATCCCGTTCTGATATCTTTTGGCATGATGACTTGTTGGTGAGTACAGCTATGTAGTTCCCAAGGGTCCAACTAGGACAACAAGTGGCAGACGTGGCACGCTGACACAGGCTCCAGTACTGTGGATGTGAGCGAACCTGGGAAGACATTATACATTTTAATGTGCTTAATTAGTACTCAATGCACAATAGTTCCAGCTACCAGCAGTTAGACCTCAAATTAAACCTCTCATTTTCATTTACAGGGCTTTTCAAAAATATTCACCAACCGTGAACATTTCCACATTGGGATTATACGTCACCAAAAAATCTATTTGTAATTACCACTGTTGCTGTGAGTGAAGTTGGATGACTTTAGCAAAATGTACATCCAAAACTTCAGTGTGAGATTTAGCTAATTAACCACAAAAAGGTTTCCACTTTTTTTTTTTTTTTTTTTAACAAGTTTGCCAATAATTTGTGGTATAACCAAAAACTAAATTAGTTGCCACCTTTTTTTTTAATGAAAAATTGCCAAGTGAGGTAAATTATATCCAAATGTTTGAAATTTGAATCCAAATGTTCCATTACTACTCATCAGCCAAAGGTTTTTACAAATAAAAATAAATTGTTGGTGTATACTGCAACAGGACAGCAGCATAAAACTAAAGAACTAAGAAAGAAAGTCAAAAGAAAAAGTATTCAAAAACAAAATTTGCCATGGCCACCTCAGTTTCTAACAGATATTAAGAAGAATGGACAACAACTGGAAATTTAGAATAGCCTAATTGTGCAAAAAAAAAAAAAATGAAAAAAAAAAAAATGGGTGTCCTGCTTTTGTATTATGTTAAGCCAAGTGTAAGGAACATAAACAGGAATAATAAAACCTAATAATTCAAAAGTAACACATACCCTGGTATTGTCGAAATTGCACATGGATTTTATAGCTTGTATATTCCACAAGTTCTTCCCTTCAGCAGAGGTAAACACAATTCTAGAGTAGCTATCACCTGTTAAGACCCAGTTGGACAATAATTACTAAACAGAATACTAGTTTCATTACTGTATTCCTACTAGTTGTATTAGTTACAATACAGTATTCTTACAAACAGACAATGGCCAGGAGTCCCTAGAAACACCTGTACATCTCCAAATGCATGTCCACATGTATGCCAAGACCTTCGAATAAAGCCATGTAGTGATATATTATTTGCAATATATTCCACACACAATTTATTTTTGTCCTCCTGGAACATTCTCACCAGGCTTGTGCAGGTTCTGAGTAACAAGGACCCCTAGCAGTTTTCACAGGGTCACTAATTCAGTTACATATGGAACTAGCTTTCTGTTTGGCTGCCAGAGGTGATGTGAAACACCCAGATGGGTGTATGCTAACAGCGTCCTACTTACCCTGAAAGGTGCTGAGAGATGACCACCCAACACGTACATGATAAGAAGGAGGGCTGATAACCTTGTAAAATCTGGAAAAGGTACAAGGTGATGCCCAGATAGTCCTGATGGGCACACCTTTAACCCTAAAAAAAAAGTTTTACTTTGCCCCTAGTGCTGAATATTTTGTGCGTAAATCCAGGCCGTCACTTTGACTTTGTACCAGTAGGAACTGTTCAGGTGGGGTTATCTTTACATAACGAGTGGAAGCTTGACGAGATTTCCCCTTGTAGACGGCCCTGCAGGTTCAAAATTGCTAGAAGCCCTTGCGCAGTTTCAGTTTCACTCTCGCTATCCATCTCCGCATCGTCAGAATCATTGTCAGACAGGTCAAATATATCATCCAGCACTAATTTCAGAACCTCCTCCTTGCTAAACTTTCCTTTCTGCGGCATTTTTACTGCATGTTGTAATATAGCTTGTCAACAACGTGCTCCAGATGGTACTCTAACACGCAACAGGAACAGTATATTACTAAAAATTACCTCGAGTGTCGCCGCCTAGCGAGGTACAATTGAACTATTTAATTTAGTCGACGTGGATGCATGACCGTAGCACCAAAACCCTACATGTCAACTTTAGTCGACTCCTGCACCGAAAGGGTTAAATAAATCCCATGAAAAGGAGATACTTCTTCCTGATGGCCACTGCTCATTCTGTAAACTGCTAAGCTCCTTCACTTCCTCAAGTCCACTTTTTGTTATCTTCACTACTTCTGCATTGAATTTCTCATTATAATGATATTTCAGTTAAGAGACAGCAATAAACATGTGAGAATGTATAAAAAGGCCATCCATGGTGCTGTGGTGTACTACAATGGCCAGGTACACATTTAGCATGGACAATAACTTGCAAACAACTTTGAAGTCTGAGTAATCCTTGATACACAAAGAGCAAAGAGAGTGTGTAATTATGTCGCAGAGGTCTAGAGTCTGGCTGGTTTGTAAAAGTATATGACAACAGTTCCCATGCACTAAATGCCTTAACAAATCAGCTGGAATGTCAACCTGTCGTTGGTGAAGCATTTGACTAAAAACAGGATTCATTTCCAGTTTTACAGAGTTTTTAACTGCATGAAGAGCAACACTGCCCTGTCACTGCTGGAGACTGTAGAATCTGGACAAAACATACAGCCACACACAGAAATGCAAGGTTGTGATTGTAATCCTGCTCTATGAATACTGGATAATCACCTGGAGCAGAGTTTCAACACTCGGACACCTTCTTGTGTGCATATGCACACATGCTGAGACCCTTTGACACAAAGCCACATGATGACCATACTATAGAAAGGCATTAGTAATGGCCACTTTGTCTTGGTTGCAAATGACCCTGGTGGTTACTCAGCATTCAAAGAAAAATGGGTTACATCCATAACCATACATTCTATTTCACCGCTCCTAAATACCAGGGATGGTGTAACCTTTACACGGGTGGGTCATAAGGAACTGAGGCACCCTCAGGCTAAGTGGGACGGTGTTTGTATATGCTCACTATAAAAGTCTATCCACAATAACATTCATCCCAGAATCCCATCTGGGAAAATATGGAGAAGTATTTAAGGGGTTCCACTATATCTGCCTGACCCCACAGGTGAGGTTATACTGGCCAGGGGTGCCACACCATTTAGCTCCTCTAGGACAATAACTGCCTGGAGAAAGATTCTCAGAATGTTCCAATCACTAGCAAAAATATTAGTGGAAACCAGGGTTACCTTCATTCTTTTGGGCCTCAATTAGTCCACTGCAGTTTTGCTGTTGTGCTGCATGGTGAGAGTTTAAGAATAACAAGGGAACATCTTCAATAGGCCCCCAAGTCACAGGTCACCATGCTGCTTCCCAGAGGACTGTTTGGAAAACAACAATCTGCTTACCCAGACAGCCTTTTCATTGTTTCCAGAGATTTCAAAAGGTGAAAATCTGAAAATTATAGTCTGGAAACAGTTACTCTAGAGTTTGTGGTCAGAGGAGCGAACAAACTGGTTTACACAAACAAAAAGGTCTCCTACAAAATTACACCCTGCCACCACCTTAGAATTTCAGAGCACGTTTTAGTCCTGTTACTCCTCAACACAAAACAGATCAGAGTTTGGCCAGAGAGAGCTACTTTTGCACTCCAGGATAGGTTTGAGTGCACAGACTGGAGTATTTTCAGGGAAGCAGCTACAAAAGATCAGCTCACCAATGTAAATAAACATGAGGCTACATCAAGTGCACTGATGATGTCACGGTAAAATAAATAAATAAATAAAATTTCACCAGCAGCCGTGGTTTACAGCTGAGGTACACAGACTGCTAGAGGACACCACATTTAGAGAAGATGATGAGGCATCACTAAGGACAGCAAGAATTAACTTGTCCCATGGCAAAGAACAAATTTCCCATCCTTTGTCCTCAACACACATGAAAAAGATGTTCTCCAGAGTCAACCCTTGCAAAGCTATTGGGCCTAATAAATACCTTGGTGAAGGCTCAAATTAAGACTATGCTGATCAGGTGGCTAATATTCTGATGGATATTTTCAACATCTCTCGGATCTGAGCAGTAGTTCCACAGTGCTTTAAAGCTACCACAATCATAAAGGTCCCTGAGAAGTCAGCAGTGTCAAGCCTCAATGATCATCACTCAATAGCACTCTTATCCAACCATCATGACGTGTTTCAAGTAGCTGATCATAAGTCACATTAGGACCAGACACCCCACCACACTGGACCCTCTAACTCAGGGGTTCTTAAAGTATGGGTCGCGACGCCCTCCAGAATGGGTCGCGAGGGCATGACAAAAAAAAAAAAAAAAATCATTTTTCTTAGAGAAAAAACATCCCCCGGTCGGCAAAAATTTAACAGCGCAGTCGGGGGGTGGGGGGGGGTGGGTTGGGTCGCAACATACCCACCCTACCTGAATTTGGGTCGCGCCCAAAAAAGTTTAAGAACCACTGCTCTAACTGTTAGTGGACCCTGGACATTATCATTCAGAGACCGCTGTCAGTTTAGCTTGGCAGCAAGATCTCCATCATCACCACTCTGAGCAAAGGTGTTCTCCAGGGCTGTGTGCTCAGCCTACTGCTGTTTACTTTGCTGACCCTGCAAAGAGGAGATGAAATAGTTTGTGGACAGGTGCAAGACCAACAATCAGCCCATGAATACTGACAAAAACACATATTGACAAAACATATTTTAACAGATATTGCTGACTTCAGGAAGTCCTACACTGATTACACCTCTGTGCATAAAGAGCTCCACAGTGGAGCCACCAGGTTCCTTGGCATTCACTTCATGGAAAAAGTCAACTGGACAACTAACACCAACTAGCCAAGAAGTAGCACCTATGGATGGCCTGAAGAAGGTGAACATCCTTCCTTACCACATTCTACAGCAGCACCACAGAGAGCATCCCAATCAGCATCTTTAAGGCCTCCAACATTGTAGATGACCCACCCCTCCACCTCAGATCATACATTCTGTTTGCCTCGGATATCTGATCGGATGTCTGGTAAAAAGGTTCTGCAGCATCTGCTTAAGAAGTGCCAGATTGGGTAACAGCTTTTACTCACAGGCTGTCAGGCAAATGTACAGTGCATCCAGAAAGCATTCATGTCGCTCCACTTTTTCCACAATATCATATGTTACAGCTTTATTCCCAAATAAATTCATCTTTTACCGCAAAATTCTACACACAACACCCCATAATGAAGTAAGTATTCACAGCATTTGCCACGACCCACAAAAGTGAACTCTTTCACAGTGAACTGTTTCCACTATTCATCCTTCAGAAGGTTCTACAACTTGACTGCAGTCCACCTGTGGGAAATTCAGTTGACTGGTAATGATTTGGAAAAGCACACACCTTTCTATAAAAGGTCCCATAGACGACAGTGCAGGTCAGAGCACAAACCAAGACATGAAGTCCAAGGAATTGTCTGTAGACCTCAGAGACAGGATAGTATCAAGGCACAGATCTTGGGAAGGCTACAGAAAAATTGCTGCAGCACTGAAGATCCCAATGAGCACAGCAGCCTCCATCATCCATAAACGGAAGAAGTTTGGAAACACCGGGACTCTTCCTAGAGCTGGTCGCCTGTCCCCTCTGAGCGATCGGGGTAGAAGGGCCTTAGTCAGGGAGGCGACCAAGAACTCTCTGCGGAGAGAGGAGAACCTTCCAGAAGGACAACCATTTCTGAAGCACTCCACCAATCAGACCTGTACGGTAGAGCAGCCAGACGGAATCCACTCCTCAGTAAAAGGCACATGACAGCCCACCTGGAGTTTGCCAAAAGGCACCTGAAAGACTCTCAGACCATGAGAAATAAAATTCTCTGGTTGATGAAACTCTTTGGTCTGAATGCCACGTGTTATGTCTGGAGGAAACCAGGCACTGGTCATCATCTGGCTAACACCATCCCTACAGTGAAGCATGGTGGTGGCAGTATCATGCTGTGGGGATGTTTTTCAGCAGCAGGAGCTGGGAGACTAGTCAGGTTCGAGGGAAAGATGAATGCAGCAATGTACAGAGACATCCTTGATGATAACCTGCTTCAGAGCGCTCTGGGCCTCGGACTGGGGTGAAGGTTCCAACAGGACAACGACCCTAACAACGACCCACACAGCCAAGATAACAAAGCAGTGGCTCCAGGATAACTCTGTGAATGTCCTTGAGTGGCCCAGCCAGAGCCCAGACTTGAACCTGATTGAACATCTCTGGAGAGATCTGAAAATGGCCGTGAACTGATGCTCCCCATCCAACCTGATGGAACTTGAGAGGTTCTGCAAAGAAGAATGGGAGAAACTGCCAAAAACAGGTGCGCCAAGCTTGTAGCATCATACGCTAAGAGACTTAAGGCTGTAATTGCTGCCAAAGGGGCTTCAACAAAGTATTGAGCAAATGCAGTGAATACTTATGTAAATGTTTTATTTTTGTTTTTCATTTTTAATACATTTGCAAAAGTTTCAAAGAAACTTGTTTCACTTTGTCATTATGGGGTGTTGTGTGTAGAATCTTGAGGTAAAAGATGAATTTGGGAATAAGGCTGGAACATAGGATGTTCACTTTACACTAGGACACCCCTCCACACACACAACCCTGGGAATTAACAGCCTCCACCCCACTATGCAGATACTTTAAGTCAAAACCAACACACATCACTTTAATTGTTCATTCCATTTACGACACTGACGTACCGTTTACAGCAGAGAGACATTTTGTACCGACTCATTATAACTCTGCACGATCACTTTAAATGTCAAGGTTCCTTTTACAAGCATTACTATACTGATACCTTTTCCTAAATTCATTTTAGTTGCAGCTTTGTGTTTACTGTAATGTCTAATAATCATGTTACGTGTCTTTTGTGATGACAGCATTTATGCTGTACTGCCCCTCTATGTAGTCGTCCACTCTGTATTCCCCCAATTCCATGTCCTCTCCCTGCATGCTTCTTATTCCCATTGTAATTTATTTATGTCCTCGCAGCAGTTCACGTCATGCATGTATCTTGCACCTTGACTCTATGAGAAACGTTACTTCTCACTATGATGGCACATTGTGTACATGACATGACGACTTAACTAGAAGTAAGGACTTTATGAGGGGGTCCCATTCAGCCACCCTTTTGTGGCCAACTCCCCCAGCACAATACCACAAAGAGCCCATCTTTGCCAAGGGATATTCTCCTCAGCTGCTTGCAAGGTAAGTGCCACTAAGCTAACTCTTGATACCAACACAAAGCTAATACAAGTCAAATTACACTAACATGAAGCTAGCAGCAGAATTTGAGGACTGGTTTACCTGTAGCTCTGAATGAAGAACAAGTAGTTCCTCAGATAAAGATAAATGCAGGAAGAAAGGAATGAGAGGAGGTCATCCCAGCTTTGGATGACAGGTCACTTGTAACTGAGGTCACAAAATGCTATGCTGATGCTTCCTTATGGACATGTAGTCTGATGTGCACAAGCAAAAAAAGTGGGTGGAAGGTGGTGGTCTTTATTACACAAATACTGTGTTATATGTCAATATGTACCTTTGCAATTTTGCTGGAAGTCTTGGCATGCATGCACACACGTAAATGGAGGTTATCCAGATGTTTCACACTGACTTTGGCTGTTAGGAAGGGCAAAATAAAATGTACATAACATTTTGTGCCAATTATACAGTCTTTAAAATTTGTACCTGGAACATCACAGAAGAAATTGTCTTTACTGAAGTCCCATTCTGCTTGTCTTTTATCTCTTTCAGAGTGATCTTCAGACCACCTCTCTTCTTGATGACTAAAACCGTTAGGCAAAGCCAAAAATACAAAAGGCAAAGAATTTACATGATTATGCATCAATATAATGGAAAACAAAACAAAACAAAGCATTTGCTAATTATTAACATGGGGCTACATTTGCTGTGCTGTGTTTAACAAGGTCCTGTTCATTTATGATTAGAATTTATAATTTTTAAGAATTTCAGTGCATCACACTGTTCGGGAGGACTAGTGCTAGTGCACGTTTGTGTTCAACCACGTTTAAACTTAATAATTAAAATCGTCCACAGCTTTGTATTGTATAATTCAACAATTATGGTAAACCTTGCAAAAGCTTTTAATATTATCCCAGAGTACTTGAAAATTTTGCTATAAATATAGCCAAGGGTATCTAAAAGACAACAGGCACTACACAGGATTCCTAATGGTATCAGGATAAGTATAGTAATAATGGCAGGTAATAACGGTAACAGATTCTGAAACCAACCACTAAACACTGAAACAAAGCATACCGACTACAAGTACTAAATGTCTTGCACAACAAAGTCAAGAAGCATTAATAACATTTTTTTAAATACTATTTTTTTTGGTGTTGTCTGAAGTATGCAGATCTTACCTCATCTACGTTTATCAATAACTAGTTAAAAGGTTAAAAGGCAGCCTGAAGGTCTGAGCTCCCTTCATGGTGCTCAACGAAGGAACATGAAAATGGTAAGTGGCTGCATTCAGGAGACAAATTTCGAACAAAAGTCTCTGATAAACTGATCATTCTTTTGGCACTTCCCAGCTAGCTCACAGGTGAGACAGGTCCAGGTGTCATTAGGTGAGGCTGGTCCCTCTACAATGGAGTTTGATCTATTTGAAGCCTTACTTCTGGCAGCAGGGCACAAATTAAAGTAGACCAAACACACAGAACAAATAGGTCACCAAGCACCAAATCAAATCTCTACTATCCCGTCAATGTGCGTAGCCCTCATCAGAGCCATAATACACGGAATCACCTGCTGCATGGTCCCACTGGCAGGATCAGTTTTAGCCTTTAGGCTATCTCTAGCTCTGTGGGTGTTTGAGATTCATGCAAGCTGCCCTGTCACTTCTGCTACCTGTGTCCTGATACTCCTGTGATTGGATGACCAGCTCCCATGTTGTTTTACCAGAGAACAGGCCCTTCAGCATAGCACAGTGGACGGCATGTCGCTGGAAGCTCAGAACACGGTTTCTGAAAGGAGCTAACCATCATCATCTGCCATGCTATAGCCCCTTATGAACTCTTCACTTGAATGCATACAGCATGCTGGTCTGAAATGGGTGCAATTGAAAACAGCCTTTTTGCTGGCAATCACCTCAGAAAAAAAAGGTGGAGTAACTACATACTTTGGCGATGAGCTTGCCCTGCATATGCTGGTGGCCAAACAATTCCAGAGTCATCTTGATGCTCAATGGATTTAGCCAAGAAGTACTCAGAAGTAAACTACATGCTAGGTAAGTGTAGCTGAAGTAAGCTATGAGACCCTAAGCTGGCCTACAGGGATCTAACTAGCTAAGTGGCAAAGTCTATGTGTCAGAGACACTATATTTAGTTTAGTGGGATAGAGGAGGAAATTCTGCAGTTTCTTCTATTTGAAGATGATGCAGATTTAAAAAGAAGGCTTGTACCAGTGCATAATGCCACTGGAATGGTCCAGAGAAAAATGACGTTGAAATGACGACAGGTGATGTTGATTTCTTAGGTGAGGACAAACTGAAAGTCCCAAAATACAGTGCATTGCATAAGTATTCATGATTTGTAGTGTTACAACCTGAAAAATGAAACGGATTTAATTGGGATGACGTCAACACACATAACAGCCCAATCAATGGAGTCTCCAACATCACTAAACTAAAAAAAAACAAAAAACAAAAAAACAAGACATAAAATTTGATTCACTAGCCTACTCCAAATTAGCTTTACTGAAGCCAGTTTCCAGTAGAAGCCACATAATTAGATGAATGGAATCCATCTGTGTGCAATTTAAGTCACATGAGCTCAACATTAATGCATCTTTTCCTGGAAGGCCACAGAGTTTGTTGAACATGCTTAAATTCAAAAATCCCAAACTTTAACCATTTCATGGTACACCATTAAATTTATTATTTCAAAATGTAAAGAATATGGCACAGCATCGACTCGGCTTAGAGGAGGTTATTCACCAAAGGTCAGGGACCAGGTAAAGAAGGCATTAATCAGAGACACAACCAAGCACTTGAGCCCGAATGCTCTAAAAAGCTGAGCTTTATGGAAGAATAGCAAGAAGAAAACCATTACTGGAAAAAAGTCACCCTTGCTGGTGGCCAAAAAGCCAATCCTGGTGGTGGAAGAATCATGTGCTGGGGATGGATTTGAACAGGAACTGGGAAACTGGCCAGGGTTGAGGGCAAGCTGGATTAAGCTAAATATTGTGCAATCCAAAAAGAACATGTGTTCCAGTCTGCAAGAGGGCAGAGGTTCACCTTTTAAGAAGACAGCAGCGTTAAGCACACCGTCAAAGCTACCCTAGAAGAAACCAATAACCTGAATATGTTAGAATTGCCTAGTCAAAATGCAAAATTTCAATTAACTAACAGACCTTGAGGAATTTTACCCAACCCGGATGTGCACAGCTGCACGAGGTATAACCCAAAAGCTTTGCCAGATGTGCCAAACACATATCTCTTACATTTAATTATTCTGTTCCTCCACATCAATTCCCAGTTCTAAAGCTACAAATTTTTTATTTATTTATTTATGTTCTCCAAAAAAAAAAAAAAAAAAGGGGTAGAAATATGGCACATTTACACTTTAAGCTTACACATGTTTAAGCTTTAAACTTGTGCTTATATACACAGAAACCACTGGCAACTGATCCTTCACTAGTTATTGTTCTAATCATTACTCGTGAGACCTTGTACACGCTCTTCATAAAAATGTGCACGTCTGTCCAAGGACGTTTTCAAAATGTAAACATAACCCTCCTACTGTAATTTGAACACTGTATATAATGCATGATCTATTTAACAAGTACCCAATTTTATTCCTGACCTTCCTAAATGTCTTTCGTTTTACCTCTTTGGCAAATAATGAAAGAGTACCAACAGTAGTGTGCTCTCTGAACACATTAAAATCATGAGCCTCCATCTTATTTTGACCTTACTTACCTAGATACTGCAAAGATTTCCTTGTTTATAAAGTATAAGCTACTATGATCACTTGTGTGGTACAGACAGTTAAACAGAAGCACCACAGAAGAAACCGAAAATGTAATTAATATTGTTTTGTAATATGAAGGTACCCTTTGTTTAAAATGCACTCAGTTACTTTGGATGGATGAAATAAGAAGAGTTTTACCTTTTGGCCTGTTCATCTGCATATTTAAAGGGATAGTTAGCCAAGGTAGCTTTGTAGCCTGTGTTTTTCACCATGTTGTTCCATGTGACAAGCCTCTGACCTATTGTAGTGCCCCTCGGTTCAAAGCCCTATATAAACAAACACACAATGGGGAAAAAAAAAAAACCTTTATTTACAGAATAATAATAGTATTAGCTCCTCTACTCTTTTTCCAAAGCTAAATCTTTCACAAATGCCTAAAAGGGGGTAATATGATAAAATAATTTATAAAGCGGGACCCAAAAAATGTATACACGCTTCAACAGTGGTTATTCTATGCCCATTTTTTAAAATCCAAATTGAATCATGGCATCAGTGTGTCAAGACGTGAGAACGTCTAGAGTAGCGTGTATACAGTGATACAGTTTTTATGCAGACATTTTCCATGTTGAAGTGTGCATGCGTTTTTCTGGGCCCCTCTGTATTAAAATGATAGCTACAGGTATAAAATCATTAAATCTGCATATGCCACATCTCATGCAAATTTTAATTTAGAATAATAATCCAGTAAATGTTCTACGCATTCAAACCCCAAATATAAAACATAACATAGGAGCGAATATTTAAAAACAACTCAGAGGTCATTAGTATGTCCGGTTTTAAAGGATCAAGCTGTATGACGGAGGACATGTGCAAAGAAATCCTTAAATAAATGAGTAGGGCTGATGAAATAATTATTTTATGACCTGGATACGGCATCAGATATTGATATTTTTTTAAACTGATCCATTGCTCATGTAAATGCTGTTACGTGAAAAGTTTCTTTAGTCTTTATTTGAAGACAACCTGCCTCTGAGCTGTACGGACAGATAAGAGAAGGTCAATAAACTGCAAATGAAGGAACATTTTAGGGTTTTTTCCAGTCTGCCATTTCCTGCCATTTTCTTGTTGGGGTTAGAAAACACTCCCATAGTACAAATCAGCATTAGTTATCAGTTCACTCAACTTCTACCCAATCACTCACTCTATTTCTGAGCAAAACTCCATCTGTACCACTTTTTTTTTTTTTTTTTTTTTTTTTTTTTTTTTTAAAACGCTGAAATATAACGTTCTTTAATCAGCATGACTTTTTCAAGTAGATGGAAAAGAAAGTAGTAGTGAAGTGCACAAAAACCAAGTAGCCTTTGAGGAGATATTAACCAGACCCTCTTGCTGTAAAGGAGGAACCTAGGTGGAAAAACCAAGTTAGCAACTTGAGTAAAGAATCATCACTAGATGGCCAGGACTACACCAAACACCAGAAGAGTTCACCACAGTTTGATTGTTTCCCTTCTCCAACATGTCTAACAAACTAGTAATTACATAGTCAGAGAAATTACTAAACTGTTCAGGCCTCTAGTTTGTGAGGGAGCACCTCTGGTTTAAACATTTGGACCTATAAGCATTAATCCTGCAGTTGAGTTTCCTTGATAGAGGAGTCAACCTACAGTCCTGAGACATTAATAAAAACTTTCATAATGCCACCTGTCTTGAGAGAAAAACCGATATGCCAATGTCTTACCAGTAAAGGATCTGAGAAGTCTGGCAAGTCTGGCACAAGGACACCTACTAAAGTGCACGCCACGATGAGTATCGTACACACACCAAGCACCACCACGGGCCAGTCGGCAATCAGCTCTGCATAACTGCAAGCAAGAGGAGCTTTAATGATAACATGGCATTGCAAGAGAAAGAAATGGCAGCCCTTAAATTCATTTCAGCTTTAGTCAATTTAACCCTGAAAGGACAGATAAGTGCATTTGGCCATATATTTTTAGCTGACTTTGTAGTCTCAGGCGGTCTGACCAATCCCTGGTCTCCAGGAACAGTATTCTGGTGTTTGCTCCAATAACACACTGAGTAAACAAATATATTTCTTTTTATTTAAGAAAAACTGAGAAAAGGTTTTTATCACAGTCATTCGCCTTTGGATTTGTCTGAAAACTGATGTGAAGCATTCAGGCTGAGCGTAAAGTAAGTGTTGTATAAATTGGACATGGAGCAGATGTTAATTATATCTAATGATAAATAACACAAGCATGGCCAGAACAGAGCATGGAAAGAGACGGATATTAACTGGAGCACAAGTGAAGAAGTAATATAACATTTTAGATGGACAAGAAAAAAGGAGATCTTACCTTCTGGGGCATCGAAAAGGCCTTGCAGGGCTATAGGACAAAAAACAAAACATTAAATGTATATGTTAGAGTTATAGCAACAGACAAGCAAACTCCTGCTGGCTGGTGTTTTTTTTTTTTTTTTTTTAGCAATATGTATATTTACATTAAAGGCATATGGAAGAAGCCATTAACCTTTTATTAACTGAGCAATTAAAAGGTTAAATCCTTGCTCAAGGGCGCGGCAGTCAGCACAGAGCTACCACTGCCCCATATGAATAGTTTCCCCCCACTTTTTTTTTTTTAACTCTGTCATACACCCAGGAAAATCAAGTGGCAGCCTGTTTAACATTAATCCACTTAGATACCCACAAGGGTTCTGCATCACTGGCAGTTATCTGGTGTTCACAGACAATAGTTACAAACACAACCAGCATCCAAAGCCCAAAGTAATCCTTTACCATGATACCTGGTTGTTGCTCACAGAAAGCATGCACTATGAACAGATTACTTAATTATTACTATTATAATTTTTGATTTAATTACATCCACCATTAGAGAAAATTAAAAAAACAACAACAAAAAAACAAAAACAAGCTGATAAAGAAAAATCAACTGATTCATTTCCCTGTGAAAATCAACTTTACCTTTATTTACAGTATACTGCAGATTGGCCTGTAACAGAGCTCTGGGAATGATGGTGTTATCAAAACATCCTTTTCCTTTATTTGGTTTGTAATTACGATGGGAAGTCACAGAACATTTACTGAAATTATATTCCCAAACTTCATTGCGACCCATCCATCATGGAACAGCGACGAATGCCAATAATGACTACGCCAAGTCTCCTTCTTTCACTTAATCCCAGGCTTACTGACTCCAAATAGACAATTCGCTGAAACGAACACTCAACTGAGGCTGTTTAGTTTTCTAGCCTATCCCGAGACTGACTGGACAAGCGGCATTCTGAGAGCTTATATTTAGTATAAGGCACACTGGGACATTTCTCTGCGTGCATCACGCCACTTATCAGGTGTTCACCACATAAAAGAACACTTCCTGTTTCAAAAGGGTTACTACAGTATTGCTCACATCAGCAGCAAACAATACGTCTTACGAGAATGTTTTAACGTTAAAGCTCGTCAGAAGAAAATGAAAGGAAGGAGGAGCGACAATTTCAGTTTCAGAAGCACCTTCAACAGGAATGTACACCTCCATGTGAGCTAGCTAGCCAGCTAGCAGACATGCTGTACAGTGAGTGTAGCTTCTTCGGGATATATTTCTGATAGCAACGCAAAGTAAACAGAACATTTGTCCATATTGTGAACGTCTGAAATCTCAGTTACAGGACGATTTCTAATTAGGACAAAAACGAGTGAGTCACTACAAAGCCTTGTAAAACTAAATACTAGAGCAGGTCTTTTAGAGAAGTGACAAAGTGCAGTCCAGACAAGTGGATCACTGTATTTTCAGTATAAAGAGAGATGGGGACAAATTTCTAACCTTAAAAATCCCTCAACTGAGGTATTTACAGTGACACAGTTGTATTTGATCCAATGACGTATGATGAAACTATAAAAGACAGCGATGATCCCTCACCTCGCCTACGCATGCATTTATTCATGTTATGTTGTTTTGTATAAACTTTCAAGAGGGTTCTGGGTCGTCAATGCAGTCATTATGCTATACGATATACTATTTACAAACATTCTATTCAATTTCATGATAAAATTTCAAGAAAAAAATACCTATAATGTGCACATGACAACAACAGCTGAACAAAAGGATTAGAATTATGTTGGTCTTGAATTTTAGAGATGAGGGAAACGTAATATTTTAGATGTCCAGGCCAAGTGTAAAAAGCCGAGGATGTGCTCAGGATTATCATAGTGTTGGGTTGCAATGTTGCTCCTCTCTATACTGTATTGAATAAATTGTTTCCCATACTCTCTCTTTAACCGACCGCCAAGTCTGCACCAGCCCAAGATTGAACAGGGCCGCAGAGACGGAATAAAACAGGTTCAATGAATGGTTTACTGATAAAAGAAGCTTTAAACTAATCAGTCAGTTTTCATATTGCTCACCCTTTCCTTTTGTCTGTGGCAGGAAACCTGCGTGCAGAAAGAGGTCAATATCCCCACAATCCCTTTCAACACTGCTTGCTCTGGGTCAATGATAAACGTTTCCATAACAACAGTGACATCTGCACATATACACGAGACGTCCACTTACAACAAGTATATTCATATATTTAAAAAGCATCTCCTGGAAAATATCAGGTAGGACACACGACACCGTTTTGAATATTATGTCTAAGGCCCCAGAGACCCGCAGAGAAGGAATAAATGAATGGTTTATTAGTACAGAATGAAAGGTACATTAAGGGGGACTTCAGTCTAATTATGTCCTTTTAGACACAGTTAATGAATTTAACAATTGGCCTCTCAATCACTGCTTGATTACTCCCTCTATCTGCCCCTAGCTCTCCTAACTAAACATACCTGCCTGCTCTACCAACTACAGTATTAAAAATTAGTTTCTCATTGTGATACGTTTAATTCTGTTCTAATGTTATTTGTAGCGTTGCAATAGGCATATTTAGTCCCAACGCCGAGGCCAACTAACAACGACCCCCTTAATTTTTATGTAAGCAAAAAAAAAAAAAAAAAAAAAAAAGAGGCAATTTTGGTGTCCCTTCCAGCATAATGTTCAGTCTCTTAACTATGCACTGTAAAAAAAAAACATTACTGTCGATTTTTACGGCAATAATAGAGTACTGTAAAATTCACAGTGAACAACTGTAAGACACACAGTGGACCATCGGCTCGCGAACACATTGGATGGCGAACAAACTGACGTACAAACTAAATTCCCCAATCAGATTTTGCACCGACCAACAAACAAATCCTTGACTGACGTACAGGCAGGCACATGGCCCAAACATACAATTCTGGTCAAGCAGTCGTGGTGTGAACGTGTTCAATGCATTTTTTCGTTGTGTTTCTCTGCATTTTTGCTCTACAAGCTTCATTACAGGTCCCAAGAAACTGAAAAGTGGAAATGGTAGTGAGAGTAAGAAGCCTAAGCGTATAATAGTTGAAATAAAGAAAGAAATAATTGCAAAACGTGAGAGTCGCCACCATATCCCTCCACCACCGTCCACCTACGCCAGCGACTACGTATCCACCGCAAAGGTAATGCGCATTAATTTTTCTATAATTGCGGTGATTTTAATTTTATTCTATGTTTTATTGCCACACATAAACCCATAATACACTTTAAAAACATGTTTTGAGGCTGAAACACATTCACTGTATTTACATTCATTTCAACGGGAAAAACTGATTCGGGTCGCAAACAAATCGGGTCATGGAACAAATTAAGTTCATGAGTCAAGGTCCCATTTTGAGTGTATGTGTGTCTCACACACACACACACACACCTTACTTAAAAAGCTGACAAATACACCTTCCACAAAATATTATTATAAATATGTGATCATGTTTCGAATCCAGTCCTATCATTACTTGATGTGGGTATTTGTGGGGATGTGTAATGGCTTCAGCAGCTGTGCACAATTTTGGAAACCTTTATTTATTCAATACATTTTAAATTACCCCGGAAGACCCAGACCACCTCATCATAATAGGAAAAATATCTCCATTGGCTAAAATGATGACCCAGCCTCAGTGAACCCAAAAAGTATTGTGTGTTGTTTTTTTTATATGAACCCTTTCCTACTCCATGTTATGAAATGGTCCTCATGAGACCTCCTGGGATGTCCCCTAATGTGCACTAACTAATAAATGGGTTGAATATAAGGGTGAAATAAAAGTTAGGGTCAAATATGACGTCAGGGGTGCTCCAGGGGTAATGTTCGGAAACATTTCTTATTGCCTGTAATTAACCAGAACACAGTATGCATGGTGATTGTCTTAACACATAATACACATTGTATGCTCATTCTAAATACCATGCATGGGTTATAAGGGTGTTCGAACACACCAGGAGGGTGTTCTTAGCTCAGGAGTGTGATCACTCACCTGTTTGAGCGTGCTGGTGAGGAAGTAAATGAGGGAGAAGCCGAACACGACCCCCAGCACCCAGCGCTTCCGCAGCAGCCTGCGCAGCACCATGGAGCCGCCTGGGTCAGGATGTGCACCAGATCAGACGTGATCAGACCAGATCAGACGTGATTAGACCAGATCAGACGCGATCAGACCAGGTCAGACGTGTTAGACCAGACGCGATCAGACCAGATCAGACGGGATCAGACCAGATCACACGCGATCAGAGCAGACCAGACGCGATCAGAGCAGATCACACGCAATCAGAGCAGATCAGACGCGATCAGACCAGATCAGACGTGTTAGACCAGACGCGATCAGACCAGATCACACGCAATCAGAGCAGATCAGAAGCAATCAGACCAGATCAGACGTGTTAGACCAGACGCGATCAGACCAGATAAGACGGGATCAGACCAGATCACACGGGATCAGAGCAGATCAGACGCGATCAGAGCAGATCAGACGTGATCAAATCACACATGACCAAGAAATCCCCTGCAATGTAGCTTTAATCAGCAACACGAACAAGCTCCGGGGCGAAATCACGTTTTCAGGGACACTTTTGGATGTAAAAGAAACACATGACAGGCCATGCACCAGTGCGCATGCGCAGTTACCAGCCGCTAACCCATTGTAGATCAAAGTTTAAGCTACTTATATACAGTATATGTATATATATGGATTTATAACTTCTAAAAACAAAGCAATTCCACAACGAGAAACAAATCCGAGCTTGTTTTGATGCTAGAGTATCAAAAGAAAAAGAAAAATAGCTAAACTAAAACTAAATAATAAACAAAGCCGGCTAGTCGGGTTAAAGTCAGCCAGCTAGCTAGCGGGCTAGTTAGCATTTTCAGATAAATCCGCTAATAATACGCGATCCGTTCTCACAAATAATATAATACTAATAAAGTAAAATTCATGAATAATAAAGAATTCGACTTGATGCTGCTCCGGTATTTGAACTGGAAATGTAAATCAACGCTGCAAGGAATCTGACAGCCATCATCAAAATATTTTTTTTTTTCAGAATGCGGAAGTGATGGCTCATAACGTGTTCTGATTGGTCAGCTGCGGGTCATACCTCCGGAAACAGGAAGTCCCGCCTTGTAGCGTTAAATCGCTAACAAACAGAACCCTGTTCTGTTTATTACATATAACGCACAGGTTTGTTATAAACACCGTAGAAACGATAGTTCCCCCACATAGTACCTTATCCAGGAACGACTAGGAAACGACGTCGGATTCACCCGCGGCTCATTTCATAACTGTTCTGTGACCCAAAAAATGTTAAGAGTCGACTCCGATTCGGTTCGGAATCGACTCGAATCTTTACCATGATTCATGCGCTTCACGAACCCACAGTGAAAACGCAATACAGAAGTAACGCAAAAATATCCTGGAAAGATCCCGCGTAATCGTCGTGGATCAACTTGTCAAGTAGTTTTTGCTCCGCTTGTACTTGCCCCTGAGCATAAATTCACCATGGAACCGATTCTCAAGCTTCGAAAGCGGCTGCGTATTCCTAAAGCGTGGAATCGGGGATTCGACTCGTTTTGACATCGACCGACTCCCAGCTCCGTTTTTAGGCAATAACAATAATCCCCCAGGCTCCTCTGCTTTAATCAAAAGCAGCATGATAACGGTAAGATAAATCTGTCTGGGATCACTTATAATAGTGTGTTATCTTGTCTGATAGTCTTATAGTGGTTATAAATATAACGAATGTTCTTTAATTGACCTAAAACCGCCTTGTGTTTACATTGTTAGCCATAGTTGCTGCTTGTTAGCCTGGGTTTGAAGGACAGGGGCTTGACTGGGACTGGGAGTTGCTTCTGGACTGCTGGATGATTTTTCTGGTCTACTGCATTGATTTAAAGGCTTTTAAATGATTTGATGAGGTCAGATTTCTTATTTCAGAGCTCTTAAATTCAGAAGAAGAAGAAAAATGTCTGAAACAAGAGAGTTTCAATTACTAGAAGTGAGAAAAGACCTCAAACTGGAGGATCTGTCATTTAAAAGCATGAAATCTGACTGATTGTCAGACAAAAATCAGGGTCTGACACTGTGTTATCAGTGACGAATATGTCTTTTCTTCCAGCTCCTGAGCTTCTGGTGACTCAGTGGGTGCCATGCAGAGACGCCACAGTAGTAACACAGATGGCATGCCACCTGAAAGGTTGGTCTTTCTCTGATTTAACACTACAACTGACAAACCATCACAAAACTCTTCGAATTGCTGTACATACTGTATCGTTTCAATATCTGTATGCTGTATGCGTTTCGGGGTCGTTGGGACTTTTCCCACACATTTAAGGTCTTTGATGGGTACGATACATTTTTTTTGGCAATTTCTAACTTTTAGCAAAGATCAAGAAATCCATTATTGTGTCATAAGCCCATTTCCATGTTGCTCACGACACGCAGTTTGATTTCTCTCAAGCTTTAGGACATCCTCATCTTCTCAAATTATTCTTTCCGATTATTAACCTAGGAACAGAAGTCAAACGCTCGGATCCGAGAGCAGTCTGGATGAAGGAGGTGTGTTTGAGTGTTTAAAGCCCGAGTCTCCCACCTCACCCCAGCAGCTCTTCTCAGGCCTGGTGGGCGTGTCCGCCGGTGCCGTGACCTCGGCCCCTTTCCAGGCTGCCGGACTCGTTCTCGGGTCTCCTCCTGAGGTCTTCATCCAGATGACTACGTCGTCGCGGGAGGAAGGCTCGCACCGGGCCGAGAACGTGGCGTTTCTTCCACGTCCTGCCCAGCATCATCATCACCACCACCACCATCATCATTTCCATCAGTCGGGACAGCACAGGTCCGCCCTGCTTCATTCAGCGTCCTCGGCCGAGAGACGGGGAAGCAGGGATGATGGAGGTGAGAAGGATGATCCAAGTTTCTAGGGTGTGGGTTTTACCTCCCAGGTGATGCAAGAAGCGGATAATCGTTTTGTTGTTGTTGTTGTTGTTGTTGTTGTTTTTATTCTAGGAGATGAAGCGTCTGCTCCGGCTCCTGCTCTGTCCGAGCTGAAAGCTGTGGTCACGTGGCTGCAGAGAGGATTCCCCTTCATCCTCATCTTCCTCATTAAAGTCTGTTTCCAGCACAAGCTTGGTGAGAACCTGTGCTGAACAAGGAATATTCAGTAGAGTCAAGAGATTCCCAGGTCTTCCCAATTATTCCACAATATAAGCTGTACCATAATATTATTTCCAGGACTTTTTATTGGATTCATCATGCAAGAGATTTAGACAAATTCAAATCATTACATCTGCCACAGCAGCCCTGTTTCATTCTTGATTCTGATTGCTCAGAAGGTGCTGAAACTAGTGCTGTTCTTGTTCTAATACAGTATTGTTTCTATAGTAACCGCTCATTCGCCAGGACTTGTACGGCGGACTCTTCACATAACCTAGGACTAATTATTATCTAATTATTTCACATTTATGAAAGGAATCTCCAGTGTTAGAACTTTGTAACAAAGAGCACAGTTTCCTACTTTACATTTTTAACTTAACACTTATTAACTCTAAGGGAGCGATGCGAATGACTGTTTGTAGCTGCTACAAGGAACAATTGAAACGTAAAGGCAATTTATAAATTAGGTGGTAATTCGAAGAGCAAGAGATGCAGAGGTTATGTTTCTACTGCCACCTCATGTACATTGCCTGGGGGTACCAAAACTTTTGCATAGAACTGTAAATGATCAATCTTGCCATTTATTTTTACATTTAGTCTGGGACAAAGAAAAATCCGACCCTTCGTGACGGTCAAAGATTTATTTTACAGCCTTAGTTCTACATATTTCTACATAGTTTATACTATAATATTTCAATTCTATTAGGACCGTTTTTTTTTTTTTTTTAAATAATTAATATGTACAGTGGCTTGCAAAAGTATTCGGCCCCCTTGAATTTTTCCACATTTTGTCACATTACAGCCACAAACATGAATCTATTTTATTGGAATTCCATGTGAAAGACCAATACAAA
>JAQMCW010000012.1:20079480-20098812 GCA_030068335.1 Chrysichthys cranchii
GTGTGTGTGTGTGTGTGTGTGTGTGTGTGTGTGTGTGTGTGTGTGTGTGTGTGCGTGTGTGTGTGTGTGTGTGTTGGTCAGACCTTAAGGACAGAGGGGAACACAATCTGGGCCTAATCACTTATGGATCAACAACTACTTGGTCCTCAGATGATTTCCTCTTTTTCTGTAGGGGCATCTGCCTAAAAACTCCTCTTTAGCTTCTCAATTTTCATTTTCTTTTCCTGCACTGCGCTGCGCTCTTTTCTCTTATCCCTTTAAACATGCACACACAAGACATCAGACATTAAGCATCAAAGCAGAAAGCAAACATTTATATTACTATTCCTATCACTAAGAAGTCTCTTTTATTCAACTACTTAAATATTGTGGGCCTGTGGCTACCTGCGTTTGTGACTACGTCTGGGTTTATCTTTAACCGTGATACCTGTTGTTTTCCCACCATTAGAATGGACACTTGGTCTATAATCTTAAAAAAAAAAAGTGTCTTACACTAGTTCCTTTATTTTAATCCATTTTAACCCAGTGCACTTGTTTATTAGGGATAAATTTATAAATTCAAAATTTATATCTGGAATTGTAGCTCTGTAAAGCTGCTTTATGACAATGTCCATTGTCCTGTAGTTGTACTATACAAATAAAATTGAATTTCATCAGGAACAACTTGAGTGAAAAGTTGAACCCTGAAAATATTTACATGAATTTCTGAATTTCTTTGGTGTGTCTTGATCGTGCTGTTATATACAAAAAAAAAAAAAAAAAAAAGCCCACAGGAGTGGTGTGATTCAGTCCAAGCCTTGTACCACTGAACATATCTTTTCTTTCTTGCAGTATCAATGTACCACAGGATTTAATCATCAGCTACTATTTCTATAATTATATGAATATAGTGGAATATACATATTTTTGCAGAAGCATCATAAGACAGGATTTGAAAAAATGAATATCAGGTAGAATTTCTTTAATTATATGTAGGCATATAGTACAGTAAGTAAATGTTTCTGTGTATGGTTTGGGTTAGGCTTAGTATTTGGTTTCTTTCTTTCTACCTGCTTCTTCAGATGTTTAATAAGAACGCTGTTAAATGCACAGAAAATCCACATAAAATCAATGCATTATTTAGTTGGAGCTTTACAGGAGAAGTTGGAGTATTTCATCCATCTGTTCATGTATCCCATCACTGTTCCTCACGCTACTTATTGTATATATAAAAAACTATATAGAGAGTATATGTATATATGTCGTTCTTGTATATATATTTTCCAGAGATGTCTTTTCAAGCTTTGGTCAGCTGTGTTCACTGTAGCCTTCCTGTTCTTGGCTTGCAGGAGTGGAACCTGATCTTCGGCGGTTGTAGTCCGTCTGCCTCAAGGGTTCAACATGCTCTTCTCTGCTTACCAGATTTATATGAGTAGCCTTCCTATCAGCTCGAACCCGTCTAGTGCTGTTATTCTGTTAAATAATAGCTCTCTTTTTTTTTTTTACTGGCACAGGTGTGACTCAAAATAGCGTTCACTTTTGCCTCTGAGGAAGTCAGAAAGTTTGCAGTTTACTTGTGTTTGGAGCTCTGTGAGCTTTGCCTTATATGAAATCACCTGTACTGCACACACAAGCCTGGTAACTGACAGGTGATTGGCTTTCATCAATTCATCATACACATGAGTACAAAGAAAATCAGTGTTTTTGAGCATTTTGTGAATTTGTGGGAAATCTTTTGCTTGGTTTCGCACATGCATGCAACATTTACGCACAACTTTATTAAAAGATCTGTACGAGGCCTGATGTATTCAACACTCAAGATGCACATTCTTCATCATATGGGTGAAACTTTCCAAATACCTCTACATCTCACACCACACCACACCATGATCATGATATTTTCATATTTAGAAGCTATAAGTTTCATGGTGTGGCAGTGGGGGTAGGGTTTTGCTGTGTTTTGAGCCTGGAGAAAGGAGTGGGTGAGTTAACGAATGAACACTTATCTGTGTGGAATTAACAGTGCTCCGTTTTTACCTTCGGTATGCCCTGAAGTGAATGGCAAGCAGAGAGAGACAGCAGTGCTGAGCAAAGCACTTTCCCCTGACAGCATTCTACTGATCCTCGCAAACTGTGTTTGCGAGTATGTAAGACTTTGTGAAGTTTTGAGTTAGTGTGAAACTGTTTCAGTTTAGAAGGCCGTGCATGAAAAGCTGAGCGGAGCTGAAACTAAATTAACACCACACTATGAAAAGTGGGAGAACTTGCAACTAGCTGAGATCATCAAATCTTTTGCTAGCTTACTCCAGGTCCTACTAGGAAGTGCTATTCCTGCCAGTAGGAGATGCTTTGACTGTGAGCCCTTTCTGGGGGAATTTATTGGCACACAGATGAAGTGTGTGCGGTGTTGCATTATGCATTATGCATTCATTGCTTTATACCTACACTTAATTGCTTTGACATGGTTGTGCCATTTAATATACACAATAACATAATTTAGCATTTTTAATGTCTTGAAGCAGCAAAACCCAAATAAATGTGAATTTCATGCTTGTTGATTCTTTTTGCTTGTTGGTAATGCCCGGTGTACCTGCACGGTGGCTAAGTGGTTAGTTAGTGGTTCTCACAGGGAGAAGATCCTGGGTTCGAGCCCAGGGTTCGGCACACTTTCTGTGTGGGGTTTACATGTTCTCTCCGTGACTGCGTCGGTTTCTTCCCACAATCCAAAGACATGCTCATTAGGCGGATTGGCTACCCTAAATTGCCCGCATGTGGCCTGGCGATCTATGTGGTCCGATTTGCGACAGTGCGGGGAGCGACGCTGACACAGAGACGTAGAGGGAAGAAGAAGAATGCCATGACAAAAGCACACTAAGTTCCTTCACAATTTAGTAATGTGAAAATTATGATTCCTCAAATAGAACTATAAATATACAGTTGAAAAGCCAAAAGTATTGAGACACTTGCCTTTACACACACAAGACATCCCATTCTTAATACATAAGCTTTAATATGGAGTTGGCCCACCCTTTCAACTCTTCTGGGAAGGCTGGGCCAGTGCAGGCCATTCAAGTTCCTCCACACCAAACTCATTCATCCATGTCTTTATAAACCTTGCTTTGTGCACTGGTGCACAGTCATGTTGGAACTGAAAAGGGCCATTCCCTAACTGTTCCCACAAAGTTGGGAGCATGAAATTGTCCAAAATGTCTTCATATGCTGCAGCAATAAGAGTTCCTTTCACTGGAAGTAAGGGGCCAAGTCCAACCCCTGAAAAACAACCCCACACTGTAATCCCCCCTCCACCAAACTTTACACTTGGCACAATGCAGTCAGGCAAGTACCGTTCTACTGGCAACTTCCAAACCTAGACTCATCCACTGGATTGTTAGACAGAGAAGCGTGATTCGTCACTCCAGAGAACACGTCTACACTGCTCTAGGGTCCAGTGATGGCGTGCTTTACACCACTGCATCCCATGCTTTACGTTGCACTTGGTCATGTAAGGTTTGGTTGCAGCTGCTCGGCCATGGAAACCCATTCCATGAAGATCTCTCTGCACTGTTCTTGAGCTAATCTGAAGGCCACAAGAAGTTTGGAGGTCTGTAGCTATTGACTCTGCAGACAGTTGGTGACTTCTACACACCGTGTGCCTCCGCATGACTGAGTCGCTGTTGTTCCCAATTGCTTGCACTTTGTTATGATACCACTAACAGATGATTGTGGAATGTTTAATAGTGAAGAAATTGAACGTATGGACTTATTGCACAGGTGGCATCCTATCACGGTCCCATGCTTGAATTCATTGAGTTCCTGGGAACGACCCTTTCTTTGTAAAGCAGTCTGCATGCCTAGGTGTGGGATTCTGTACCCCTGTGGCCATGGAAGTGACTGGAACTCCTGAATTCAATGATTTGGGTGAGTGTCTCAATACTTTTGGCAATACACTGATATAGTGTATCACATGTGACATTCATGTACATTTTTGGGCTGCATTGATTGATGTGCAACGTACAGTTTTTGCTTGCACAATGTAACACATGAATTGATCACAAGGTTTAAGATATCAGCATTTTCACTCAATTTATAAACATGACATCATGCTGACATCATCCTGATAAATTGAGTACGAATCTGATCAACCATCAAACAGGAGTATTGAAGGTATGATTTACTGTATAAGCCTCACATCCTGGTGCCAGTCGGTGGCACTATAACAGTGGGTCAGTATTAGCAGGTAGGTGTGATTATACCTTATCATTAACCATGCAGGTAAACACTGGGCTACATCAGATGAAGTTCAGTGGACTTACACATGTCTTCTCTGTGAGCCTGATCACATTGCTCATGGCAATGCTGTTCATAACATTGTCATTTCTTTTGCAATTATACTCTATATCATCTTTGATATCAATCTGATTAACCCTTTATTAAAAACTTTGATTTGGAAACTCCACTTCCTCTTAGCAGGTGATGGCACTATAACCCTTTAACACAAATAATATGTGCATGTAATTATGCCCCCTCTTTTAACATAAATAATAATTTAAAAAAACCTCCACGAGGAGAAATGAAAATTGTAGTATCTTAGAAAACCTTACTTTCACCCTACGGCGGATTGACGACCAGTCCAGGGTGTACCCTGCCTCTTGCAGGGGGATTGGCTCCAGCTTCCCCCTGCGACCCTGTTACCAATAAGATAGAGTGGCATGGAAAATGAATGAATGAATGAATGAATGAATGAATGAATGAATGAATGAATGAAACCTTACTTTCTCTGTCCAGTTGGTGGCACTATAACTATGACTCACTCAGGTCATGCACAGGATCATGTAAACTTTCAACCACATCACACCAAATGAATTATGCCACACCTTTTCTGTTTGTTTATTGACTGATCAAGTTGCTATGGTAACACCATTTAAGCTATCAAAGATTTCTTGAAAATTAGCATCAGTGATATCTTGACATTGTGCTGACCAAATCTGATATGAATCTGATTACCAACTATGAGAAGGATCTAAAAGATCCTGTTTCACAAGTGCACTTCTCACTGCCAGAGGGTGGAGTGATGAAAATGAATTACTACTGCCTTGTCATTAAGCATACATCTGAATTTTGGGCCACGTTGCACAATGCCTGACTTCCTGTTTGTGTTTCATGGCATGTTAACTGATTGCATCACCTGGCAACACTGTCTGAGACGTCAACATGGTATAAATGGTATGATTCTAATCTAGGAGGATTATTTAAAAACTTGCGACCTGTCAAAGAGCACCAAATTGAAAGTGGCTTGTTTCGTGTTGAATTAATGAATGTGAAGGTGAAATACGTTTGTCCTGAGAAAACACACGCTTACTAAATTTCAGCTTGATCAGACTTGTGCGTCCTGAGAATCTGACCACCAATTTTCCAACGATAGGCAAAAAAATGTCAGTGGGCTAAGCTAAATGGTTCTCGAAGCTTCCTGATTATCTTGAGATGATCCAAGGAAGTGGTGGGTAAAGAGAATTTTGTTTATAGGACTGACGGTTCAGGAGATTCTACCAGACACAATACAGCTCTTCACACCCTGGAGTCCTAATAACAGATATTATAACTAGAATGTTTGTAAAATAATACACTATATTCCCAAAAGTGGGGTTCATTCAGTGTTCCAGTCCATCCCAAAGGTGTTCAGTGTGGTTAAGGTGAGGGCTCTGGACAGGACACTCGAGTTCTTCCACTCCAACCATAATACACCATGTCTTCGTGGAGCTGGCTTTGTGCACAGGGGTAATGTCTTGCTGGAACAGGTTCCCTTTCCACCAATGTGAACTCGGTGCTAGTTCTGGGCTGGTTCTTGTGGAGATTCAAAGTTGGCTCAACTTGTGAACGTTCTAATAACTGGCTTATTTTTTTCACAAGCTAGAGAGCCACTATAGAGCTACATTATTATTCCACTGTTATCCATGACAGCATCAGTTGGTGCGTCATTTGTTTGGAGAATGCCCTGGGAAAGGATAAATCAGACAAACATCTACAATGCCAGAACAAAAGCTTGCAGGTAATGAACGCGATCTGCTGTTTTGCTACGATTGTTGTGCATTGCACAGCCTTCTCTGCTGATGAGACACCCTCGATTACAATGGTCCTGCTCAAAACTGGTGGAAACATGGGCTGGGGCACTAACGGCACCAGTGTTCAAATAATTCTCAACGATAGTGGTATAAGAACCTGCTCCCTGTTTGTTGGTGGAAAAGGGATATCTATATGCCTACGTCTTAATTTTTTCCCCTCCAACACTAGCATCATGCATGGGAACCAAAATGGTGGACTACATCGTCTACATCAGGGGTGTCCAAACTACGGCCCGAGGGCCAACTGCGGCCCGTGATCCATTTTTAATTGGCCCGCAGTGAATTCTAAAAATATAATGAAACATGGCTCACACGTAAAATTTGTTCTCAACCGTATTGTACTTCTTACTTTCAACACAAGGCTGAGCTATTGCCCTGACCAGCAACATCTTCACAAAACAAGCGTAACCAAAGAAAGAGTTTGCTAAGGGTGAACAAAAATGGCAGAGCCAAAGAAACGCAAAATAGCAAGTGAGTGCAGAAAATTTCAGACACGCTGGGAAAATGAACAGCTTTTTCCTAGAATTCAAGGGGAAATGTGTCTGTTTTGTGATTTGTAGTGAAACTACTGCCACTATGAAGGACTATAATGTGCGACGACACTCCGAAACCAAGCATCTGACCTACACGACCTACCCTGGTGCCGAGCGGGAACAGAAAGTTAAGCAAATGGCAGCTAGTCTATTAGTTCAACAACAGCATTTTTTCCGTGCTGACAAAACACAAGAAAATGCCACATTAGCCAGTTACATGGAAGCACAACTCATTTCCCAACATGAGAAAGCTTTCTCAGATGGTGACTTCATAAAGCAGTGCCTCACTAAAGTTGGGGGAATAATGCAGCCGGAGAAAATGCAGGAATTCAACAATGTTAGCTTATTCTCTGTTAAACCTGAACAAAAGCAGACTGAGAACCAAAATGACTGACAGTCGTCTCTGTGATGTCCTTCGCATTTCAACCACCCAACCAGACCTGCAAGCCATCCTTCAGTCCAAATCACATCATCACTGTTCCCATTATAGAGGAGATAAAAATATATTACACATTATTCATGTGTTAATAAGCCAAATTAAAGGAGATTTTCTAACAAGCATTATTTGATGTTTTTTTCTAAAAGCATATTCATTTAGGAAGAATAATTCACCTACATTTGATTGATTTTACTAACTTCGTACGCTAGATGTGAGGCAATATCCCTCACCTACAACAGAGTATTAGGGCCACACATGAAGAAAGAATATATTTTCGCCATGACGAGATTAAAATCGACATTAAACTCGAAATGTCGAGAATAAAATTGAAATTAGTTCAAACTAGTTTGGAGAGAGAGCAACTGCCCCACAGGACCTGCACTGAATCTGAACTCAGACCGATCGATTGGCCGACGACTCAACATGCCTCGCGTAGATGATTTGGTCAAATTAGATTTCAGAATGGGGTTTAGCGATAAAGAAATCCTGGCTGTTTTAGCGCAGGACCACAGTGTGATCATCAGTGTAAGGACGCTGTAAAGGTTGTGCCGAAAACTTCATTTGTTCAGAGGGAGAAATCATACAAACTTGAAGAAGTGGCCACATTCTTGCAAACTGAAAATGCTGGAAATGGGCAGATGTAAGGATATCGATGGTTACACCTGCGTGCAATACAGAGAGATTATCTTGGATCGCAAAATACAATAAGACACCTGGTGAAGTTCCTTGATCCTGCAGGTGTGAAGCAAAGGCGTGCGCGGCATATCTGAGGCGCAGGCAAAATCGCAGCAAAGGTCCCAGTGCACTCTGGCATATGGATGGGTACGATAAGCTAAAGCCATACGGCATTGCCATCAGTGGTTGCATTGACAGTTTTAGTCGCTATATCGTGTGGATGTCGAGATTAAAGTCGACATTTGATTTCAACTTGATTCTCAACATTTTGACTTTAATCTCATCATGGCAAAAAATTTTTTTCGTCATGTGTGGCCCTAATACTCCGTCGTACTCACCTCTAGTGGGTGGCCCAGCAATTCATATATTTTTTTCTTTACGTGGCCCTCATTGAAAAAAGTTTGTACACCCCTGGTCTACATCATCAATTCACAAGTGTAATTCCTGGTTTTAAAAATGTCGGCCTCAAAGTTTGACTTGTTCTGTTCTTGGTTCTAGACCAGCAAAGTGTCGGCGCCCCTCAAACTCGATTCTGTGGCGAATTCAAACTGGGAAATACTAGTTCGAGGTGAGGAACCACACATGGGTTCCATGGTCAGGTGTCTACAAACATTTGGCCAGCTTGTGTGAGTCCACCTCAGTCTTCTATGATTTTGGATATTTGTGCCTGAATGTAGGTATGTCAGACGTGTAGTTGATTATTTTTGTATGAAGACACCGGAAAACCCCCAGTCTAGTTGTTTTGGAGGCTAAATCAGATGAGAGCGCTGTCCCTTTAACTGTCCTCCTGACGGAGTGTAACATGACTCCACGGTTCTCCTCTCCTCGGAGCTGCAGGAGCCTCACGGATGTGCTGACGTGTCGGCTTGCAGTGTGTGTTTCTGCCCACAGTCAGGCACGCAGCGTGTTTGCTAACCTGGCAGAATGACTGCGATGAATGCACGTTTTAATTTTTTTATTCTATTTATCTGCGTATGTTTCTCGAAAGCCTCGTTAGACCGGCGGTTCTCTGACTTTAAAAGATGCGCCGATGACGAATGTAGCAGTAAGTAAACACTGAAGACAGCAGCTAATCCAACGCTGGCGTGAACTTTTTGAGCCATTAAACCTTAGTGACTTAGAGGTGCTGCAAACGTCTCACAGTGTCGTAACATTGTCGGGATATTAATAGTCGTCCACGGAGCTCCAGCGGGACACTTTGTGCTGTTTACAGTTTAGCTGCTTAGCTAGCAGCAAGAGCTAACTCTGCTCTAGTATGGACCGCTGGGAATAAAAACAAAATAAAATACAGCTGCTTTTTTGGGGTTAGCTTTAGTTATTATTATTATTATTATTATTATTATTATTATTATTATTAGCTATATTTTGGTCCAAATGTTACCTAAGATCTATTAAATTACAGCTAGCATAATTTGCCATAGTTAATTATTCCATGTTAGTTTTTTTTTTTTTTTATCAGTTTGTTTGATCAGGAACTTGTATAGAAAAGCCACATTAGGCCTCCTTGTGCAGCTCCTTGTGCAGGCTCGCTGTTCTATGTTACAGTCTGAATTTGTTTATCACAAACACCTGTGTGTGTGTGTGTGTGTGTGTGAGAAATTGTAGCTACCTGAGCTGACAGTAAATTACACCTCTGACACACCCCAATACACACACACACACACACCTAGGTTAAATCATCAGATTTAAACAAAACAAAAGAAAAAAGTGTTAATTATGCCATATACATATATATATGGATGGATGGAGACTTTTGGGACATCCTGTGTGTTCAGGCTTACCATGTACTTTGTAGAAGTGTACTTCAAAACTACAGTCTCCATAGACTACGTAGGGGAGAAATGTCACTATTTACAAACCATGCTTTACATGATGGGTTTTTTTTTTGTCAACACACGTGGAGTCGCCTCTATGGCTCATGATCAACACATCTTGCGTTAAGCCTGTACTTACTTGTAAATGCACTTCGAATGCATTCCTTTGAGTGATCTTTGTGCTGTAGCCATGAGAATGATTTCTTCTTTTGCCAAAGGCATTCTTCAAGGCTGTCTGAGAATAAATAAAATATGTATATGTAATATAAACAACGTATGGAATATATATATATATATATATATATATAAGGAGACTTTTGGGACATCCTGTGTGTTCAGGCTTACCATGTACTTTGTAGAAGTGTATTTTTTCTTTCCTCCAGAAGTATTTGTCTTTCTTCCATCAGTGCTGCTTTGTCGGGGAAAAGCCTCAAAGGATTTCACTGGTCCAGACTGCCGTTTTCTCTCCTTTAAAACCGGAGAGACGATATACGTGTACTATAAACTCTCAGGACAGAGGTCAGATGTCTGGGCTGGAAGTGTGAGTATGCCGGTTAATCATTCATCATGGCAATGTGCACATCCCATGATCAACTGCACACACTTCACTTCACTTAAACGAAACGAAACAAAACATAGCCATCTGCTCCAAAATTTGGTTTGAAGGACAGTTAACCTAAAGCAAAGGTCAGGATGAACGGTGAAGCAGCGTGTTCAGTCTGTTCTCTTGTAGCAAGCGTGTAAACAAATGTTTATTAATATTAGCGTGGCTTTCAGCAAAACATAAACAACTGTTCATGTATAATTTTGAAAATAATATTTATTTTTGCAAATTTACATAGCATAATTATACATACAATTCACACAGACGTCCCCCATACTATTTGCTAAATAAGGTATAGCTCTAAAACTTTGACATGCTAATTAAATTTGACATGTTAAAGGTCCACTATGTAGGATTTTGTGAGTATTTATTAGCACAATATGGAGTATATATTCTAGAATATCTATTTGTAATGCCTGATGTGTGTTGTCATTAGTGTACGGTCACCTGAAACCATGAACTGTTGGGTTTCCGTAATCTTAGAATGAGCCCTTTATGTCTACATAGGGAGCGGGTACGCCTCTAGGGAGCCGCCATGTTGCGCTGCTAGAGTAGCCCAGAATGAACAAACCTTCCACGTGTCACGTTTTTTTACCATTGGCAGCGTGAATCTGGAAAGAAGCACTGGAAGGATGGTGAGGAAGGGCACAGACGAGGAATCAGTGTTTGCTGGTGCTGGATAACAAGTTTGAGAAGCCAACATTAAAAAAAAAAAAAAAAAATGGAGGCTCATATTTATTTTTTAGCACAGAAAAAGCAAGGGAGTGTGAATGAATGTAAGTACCTGGAAATACACTATGGGGACCTGACAGCCAATATACGTTATAATACATGCTTGGAAAGGGAGGGGTAAAATAGGTGCATTGAGGAGATTGAATCCTACATAATGGACCTTTAATCAAACAGGTGTAAAATATATTACATACATTAAATTTTGGTAGAATTAAACACAACGCTGAGACCTGCATACAGATGCACAGTCACACAACCGCATTATATTGTGCTGAAGAATAAACCAAAACCTTCTTGTTTGTTTTTTAGGTTGGTAACAGCTTTGGCTATTTCCCGAAAGACTTTCTGAACATTAATCACATATATTCAGAAAAAGAAATAGAAGTACTTGCTGAGGTAGGTGTATTGTTTGGATGCTCGTCATTTGTACTCTTATGTACAGTATGTTGTATGTAAGCTTGTTTCACATATATACTGTCCATTTCATAGGCTGTACTGATGGAGAACACAAGCGTGATGGGTATCTTTGGGATAGTATTCAGTAACCATATCTTTTATTTCCTTTTTTTTTTTTGTCTGTTTTTCAGCAAACTGATTTTGTCTGCTTTGACAGTGGACAGGATAAATTCGAAAGCTATGACGTCGATGTTCTGTTAAGAAACTCATTAATCAACAAGGTTGATGAACCAAGTAAAGAAACAGCAAAAATAGCTCTCAGCGAGGATGTTTCTAAAGATGGAGAGACGGAAGAATCCAACGTCGTAAATGCAGACTCGTTGGATACAGTAAGTGACGATGAACTCCCCGCTGATGCAGAAGATGATAGTGATTTGCGAGCTTCTGAAACTGCTCAACTGCCATTGGGAACATCGTATGAAAAGGACAGAGACATTTATGTTGATGTTAAAAAGAGTCCTGATGGTGATTCTGATCTGGAGCAAGCTAGAGACAAAGACATGCCAGATGAAGATTCGCCTAAAGATGATGGAGTTTTAGAGCAAAGCGACCATACAACACAAGTAGAAGATTCTTCTGGCATAAAAACTACTTTAGGCACAACCTTTGATGCTGTGACCTCAGATGATGAAAAGACAAGGAAAGTGACCCCTGATGATGATGATGATGATGATGATGTTGAAGATCAGAGCAATGATTTAGCTGAACAACCAAGCGAAGTAGACGAGGAACATGTGAAAGCGCCTTCACTGCTTACTTTTGAGGAGAAGCCTCGTTTTTCTGAGGACAAGGTGCCTGGTGCAGCCGAGTCAGAAGAAGAACACGTTTCATTTCAGAAAGAAGAAATGTCTCTCAGCGAGGATGGCGCCAAGGATGGAAAGATGGAAGAAACCAGCATTGTAGATTCTGACTCCTTGCATACAGAGAGTGAAGCTGAACTCAAGGTCGATGAAGAAATTCATGATGATTTGCAAGAATCTGAAACGGCTCAACCGCCATCGGAAATGTCATATGAACAAGATAAAGACAGTCATGTTGTTAAAAAGAGTCCTGATGGTGATTCTGATCTGGAGCAAGCTAAAGACAAAGACTTGCCAGATGAACCTTCACTTAAGGAGGTTGGAGTTTTTGAGAAAGGTGACTATACAACACCGGTAGAAGCTTCTCCTGAATTAAAAACTACCTTAGGCACAACTTTTGATGCTGTTACCTCTGATGATGAAAACACACGGAAAGTGACCCCCTTTGATGATGAAGATGAAGATCAGAGCAATGATGTAGTTGAGCAACCAGGTGACGTAGAAGAGGAGCACGTAAAAAAGCCTTCACTGCTTACTTTTGAGGAAAAGCCTCGTTATATTGAGAACAACCTTCCTGACGCAGACGAGTCAGAAGATAAACATGTTCCATTTCAGCCTTCTGCCTCAGTCGAGGCAAAGAAGGATGACGGCATAAGTTTTTCATTAGGGGACACGGTTTTTAAATTTGTAAGTGGAGGTGAGAGGACTAATTTACCTGAAGATGGTGGCGATGATGATGATGACGAGGAGGAGGAGTGGGAGGAGGAGGATGACACTGATGCTAAATCTTCTGAAAAAGATTCAGATGAGCCTCAGACCATTTTGGTTCACGATTCACAAACAAGTGACTCCATTAACAACACTGTAATGGAATCATTAAATGATACCGAAGTACAGGAACAAAACGCTAATGCGTTAAAATATGATAAAGAATCACGAGAGATTAAGGACGAGTCTTTAAATCCGGAAGAAACCATTATTGTTGCTGTTGAACCTGAATCTGATCCTCAACCCTTGCTGCTAGAAGATACAAAGCAAGTGTTGGACAAACCCATCAAGTCCTTTGCAGAAAAAAATATTTTGGAGCCAATCCCCAGTGAAATAGAGTCACACAAATCAGAGGAAGGTGTTCCCGGTGTACCCGAGCTTGATAAGCAAACAGACGAACTAATAGACAAAGTTAAAAATGAGATTAGCGATTTAGTTGAAGAGACACTGAAAAAGGAACATAGCGCAAACCTTGAGGAGGAGGAAGAGGATGTCGAGGAGCTACTAGAGGATGAAAATGCTGCATTGGCAACTGAAAGTAAACTTGGCGATAAAGATGAGGACCTAGAAGAATCCAGGGAAAAATCCAAGCTTGAATCTCAATTGGAAGAAAAGGAATTAGCCATGTCACATGACAGTTTGGCTGAACAGGCCAACAAGAGCACAACAGAAGAGATAACGCATGATGAGAAAACTGGCATGGACCCCTTGTTGGACGTTTCAGACTCTTTATCTGATCATGAAAATGACAGAAAGTCTGTTGATGGTAATGAAACTTGGAAGGATTCTACCCCGAGCGAAGAGCCTGCGTACAGTGACAGTGTGCTGAGACTCACACTTTTACGAGACTATTTCAAGGACAAGGAGATAGAGCGCATCTTGCGGCACCTTACCATTAAAGACCTTTACAGAGTTGAAGCGATGTTCACCGACTTCGATCATCAGCTGAAATCTGCCTCTGAGTTTTCCTCACAGAATAGCGAGAGCCTAGATCATGCACTGGAGAGTATCGTAGAGGTTTCAGAAAATGCCATACTTGATGAGATTGACAAAATGCTGGATGCTCGCGAGCAGAGGGCGCTGGCCCACGGACAGCAGATTGACCCTGTCACGATTGACGAAGAAGCTGCCGTTTTGGATGACTTTCAGGAGTTTGCTTTTTATTTGCATCAGAAATACAGTGCCCGGGTCCCGTTAGGGAAAGAGAGCCAGTCTGGCTCTGAAATGGGTGAGTCTTCTGCCTGGAGGGGATTTTTTCTTTTTTCTTTTTGAGCATCTGGGGATCCCTCCTAACATCAGTGCGGCATACGTCCAATCAAAATTTGTGGTCTACAGAAATAAGTACAGGGTGTCCGTAAAGTCTGGACACATAGGTAAAAATACAATTTCAACCAACATCTTCAATATGAATGCAACTTTTTATTCAAAGAACATCTTCAATATGATTTCCATCATCTGCAATGCAAATGTTGATGCTTTTCGCAAAATTTTCGGGAACTCGATGCAATAAATCCACATTGCCTTGGATTTTGGTACATTCACTCCTTATTCGTTGAGTCAAGTGTATTGGATCTGTGATTTTTTTTTTTTTTTTGGTGACAAAGCCATGCTTAATCTGTGGAGGAAATAAAAATAATTAATAAATAATTAACAATTGAATTAAATTAAAAATATCCAATTATCCTATGTGTCCAGACGTTGTGGACACCCTGTACTGTGGGCATCCTTTTAACATTATTTATAAAAAGAAATATTCTGTACAGAGCTAAATGTTTCTTTTTAATGATTCATTTTGAGGATTTTATATATATATATATATATATGCAGTCTGAAGTTCATATACACTCATCATGGACGTGAATATCCAAGCAGTATTGAGTTATTTTGGGTTTCCTGAAATCAACATAAGGTCAAAAATATACATTGAGCACATCTAATATTGAGTTAATGTCCCTGAGCAAGTTTCGCCTATTCTATCCCAGAAAAAGAACCGTTCAAAGAAATTCGGAGAAAACCTACCATTGCCATGACCTTCATGTCCATGATGAATGCATGTAAACTTCTGACTGCAGCTGTAGACCTAACTTATGTGAACATTAGATTCTTAACCTTAAAACTTAGCCTTGTTCTCTGAGATGACCTAAACTGGATGTGCTGTATGTTTTTTATATTTTTCAATATTGAAGTCTAGTAAAATACCACGAATGCCTCGGGGGTTAAATGTATACTACACAGAAATGGACTTTGTGTGTTCATGGTTCTTTACACCGATGCTTGTTGTGTAGCAGAGAAAGTGTCTGAAGAGGAGGAAAATCCAACTGAAACTGTCCCTTTGTCCGAGTCAGCGGAAGCCCCGGAGGGTCACCTAGAAGCCAGCGAATTGTTCAGTGTGAATGGTCAGGAGGGTGAATCCCACAGCCAGGATGTGAGCCCTGGGGACGATGGTGGACATTTCAATAAAAATGAAGACATTCAAGCAGCTTTTCAGGACACAGCAGAGATTCAGAGAGGACCACAAGCTATTTTGGAGAGTCCTTTGGATATATTAGGCTTTGAAATTGATCCATCTTCAGGTTGGTGGGTTTTGTTTTTTTTATTTTGTTGCTTATCCCATTTAAATTGTTTAGATAACATTGTGCCATTTCAATTATCAGATTCCCTGGACTCGCCAAGAGCCTCTGATTTCTCTGACAATAATGCAAACTATGACCAAGCAAGCACATCAACCTCGGGTCACGTCTGGGACTTCTTTCTTCTTGCATCTGAATTTCTTGGAGTGTATGCAGAAATTGTAAGTAACTCTCTTTTTGGCAGTTTTGATTTGAATTGATTTGATGTGAAGTTATGTTGGGCATTGTTTGAAATTCATTTGATCAAGTAGAAAATGATGCAAAGGAAAATGTCATTACTGCAAAAGTCCAGAAAAGCCTTGAGGTTTTTTTCCCCTTGTGAGTTCTCAAGAACATGCATCTTTTTCCGAGATGCGTATCAGTAGTATTTCATTGTTGTGGCCCAGCGGCACAATGTCATATGCGACTCTGCAGTGATTTAAATCCTATTTCTGAAGATTTTGCTTACCGTTTGTCTTGTGAACCACAAAGCATTCAGACAGCATCTCATAAACATCATACGGTAACCATGGAGATGTCCCGGTCCCTAAAAGTGGCTGGCAGTGAAGTGAAACTGGTCACCCGTTCAGGATGACTATAGTGTGCAGGAGTTGCATACTCAAATAACGGTCACTAATTTGTAAATTGTCCAGCACTGACAAATGCACAGCTAGATGAATGGTGGGTGGACATGTTGTAGTTTATTGATCCAAATGGAGAAGTTTGAACAAACTCCAGGTCAGCACTTGAGCTCAGAATCGAACCCTGAACCCTGGTAACTGTAAATGTGTGTACACAGAGGAAGGCACTAACAGTGATGTAGCAACCAGACACTATTGAATGTCAGTGGATTTTGGTAACTTGTAGTGATGACGAGCGAAATAACTATTGGCAGTGTGAAGTTGGCGGGTACTGAGTTAAACTAATCTCAACAGCAATGGAGGGGACTACCAGTGTGTGCGAAGGATCCTCTTGACTGACCAATAGATATGCAAGAACAATATCTAGGCAACCGGAACCTGGAATGTCCACTAGCTACAAAGCGCTGGGTGACAAGAGAATCCCTTTATACAGTCGATCCTCTCATCTACGGACACTGCATTAACGGATATCGGATGTAACGGACAAAATCTGCTGGTCTGAATACATAATCCGTTAGCCAGAATATCCGGTATGAAAGTTTAAAAATCCTAGGTGTTGCCATCTGAGTCCTGTAGTTCAGCAATTGTCCACTAGGTGGCGGTGGCGTGCGTGCTACTAGTTCTTTACAAGCGTCGGATGAGCTGTGGTCGTTGTGAAGCTATACTGTTTTTTCGGCGATTATTTGGTGTTTTTCACCTCAATGTTTTCTCAATGTACTTACCTATTTTGTTATTTATGTTGGTCGTTACGCTGCTTGTCATGTGTACAGTACTTGGGTAGGACTTTTATGGACCTTAGTGGTGTTTTTCCTTGGATTTCCATTAATTTTACCCCCCACACTAAAACACTTCACATCATCGGACTGTTCACGTCAACATACAACCTCTCCCCCGAATTAGTACGTTAATGAGAGGATCAGCTGTACATGTATTCCCATTTGGGCGGTCGCTCTACCATTCTGCGGGCCTTATAGAGTCTGGTGTCCATCTGTGATTTGAAGTAAAGACGCTTAAACAAGGAATGTAGCAGTTGCATGTCCAGTGATGCGCATTATGTATTCTTAAAGTGAGTCATCATCTCGAGAAAACAAGGTTTATTAGTGCAAGATAAGGGAAAAAAACAACTAAAATTACAGTGAACCCCCGCAATATCGCGGTTCACCCATCGCGGGTTCAGTGCATCGCAGATTTTCAAATTTTGATTCACAGAATTTTTTTGGCTTTTGCGGGACTCTGGGATATAAAATATAAAATATCATTAAAAAAATGTTAATTCAAACATTAAAAGAACATTTAAATGGAAATAAAACAGTATGCGCTGTATTTCTTCAGCGGATGAATACACAGTGGCGGTGTACGCCGCTTCAGCTAGTAAACAGGCTGTAAACAGGAAGTGACCTCATCGGCAGTAAGTACACATGTAGAATTTAATATGTTGTTAAAGTGACGTATGTTTAAGAGCGTAGAAAGTGTTTAAGAGCATAGGACGTGTTTATAAGAGCGTGGAAAAGGTTTATAAAGCCTTCATATGTGTGTGTGTGTGTGTATATATATATATATAAATAATAAAAAATAAATAATAAAAAATAAATGTGTCGGCGCTATTTCGCGGATTTCACCTTTCGCGGGGGGCGTAAGGGAGGAAGTAGCGTGTGGCCTTTCTGGCCTTCCGTAGTTTTTCTGCCGTGTGTGTGTGTGCGCGCGCGCGCGCCACCATGTTGTGACGTCATATTGTTTATATACGCTTGTTCGCGCTAAGTGAGCTTTCCGACTTGCAGTTCCGACTTGACGGACCGGTTTCCGTGTCGGAGGTCGTGTACGGTGGATTGCAGCCTTGTGGTGTTTTTTTTAAACAGCACTTTGTCCGGCTGTATTTAGTGACGTGTAGATTTGCGGGTTGAAGTACAGCCTTCGGCTGAGGAGTTCAGTGTAGAGCCTTAAGGACGCTATATAGAGTTTATATAGAGCTCTTGAGGTTGTTGGTTTGAGCCAAATCCCAATCTCGGCGATGTTCAGTTTCAGTTTCAGGAGCTGAAGCGCGCAGTTTAGCCGAGTATGACCGTAGCTTAGCCACACGGAGCCATTCAGCGGGTTTGTGTGTCTGTAAGTCTGTGTGAGAGCTGAAACACCAATGGAGTCGGATGTAATGAGCCACACGTCGTCTCTGTCCGGAGAGCTGGATCTGTGGAGCACACTGTCTGTCGTCTTTCTGTCCGGGTTTCAGGAAGTACGTCTCTAAGCGCTGCTCCTCACAGACACCTCTGCTAGCTCTCACAAACCGAGTCCCCTCAGGCTAGTTAGGAGTAGGGCTTATTTCTGGGCTCGGTTGTGTTTTTAAGTTTATTTTTTAAACGTTGCTCGAAGTTAACATGGCTTGGTGTCAGGAAAAGCAGCCGTGTGAGAGCTGTAACTGACATGCTAATCCACACGAACACAGAGGTGTCTCTAGCCTGTGTGTTTACACTTTACTGTAAAGTTTACTAAAGTAGAGCCGGAGCTTGCTTCATCATCTGTACATCTGTATTATAGCATTATAAAGTGCTGTATTAGGGCTGAAGGTCCACTCAACCGTGTGTGTGTGTGTGTGTGTGTGTGTGTGTGTGTTGCTGAGGATTATTAGCTTAGTGAAATAGTTCCTAGCTATTAGTCTTAATATAATATCTGTTGCCTTTTGTGTAACTGAATACATTTTGTAAACACACTCTCTCTACAGGTAAATTAAACTGGGAGGGAGAAGAGAAAGCCTTTTGTTGTGATCCACAGGACCAAAGAGTTACAATACACAGCCCACTTTTCCTGTCACGTTCAGTACAACTGTGTGTGAATCTGAATGGCTTTAACTGTGATGCATGCTGCAAATGTTCTTTCACACAGGAGTCCTGCGGTCATGTCGAGCCCTCCTCAGCGCTCTCGCCATCCCAAGCCGTGTTTCTTATAACCTGCTTAACTTAAAAAAAACGAAAAAACAAAAGCCTGTCGGCTAAAAAAAAATATCGGCAGGGTTTTTTTGCGCTCACGTGAGGTGGTTTTTCAGATGATTTGATAAAGCAATATTTTGTCAGATTTAAAGGAGAAGACATTTTTTATATTTATATTGCATGACATGAGGTGAAGAGTAAACGGAAACACTGCCTTTTGGGGGGGGGGGGGGGGGGGGCGAGTG
>JAQMCW010000012.1:20146725-20160207 GCA_030068335.1 Chrysichthys cranchii
ACACCTACGGCCAATTTAGAGTCGCCAATTAGCCTAATCCCCTCTGTGTATGTCTTTGGACTGTGGGAGGAAACCAGTGAACCCGGAGGAAACCCACGCGGACACAGGGAGAACATGCAAACTCCAAACTGGGGCCACAGAAAGACCCCAGTACTATTGCTCTACCGTGCCACAGCTACATTGCTGCCACTCAGAGGGGGAAGTTTTGGCCCTGTGTGAAATTCTTTCTTGCCATTTTTGTTGCGTGAAAAAGTAGAAACTGCCAAGTGTACTGTGTTACCATAACCAAACTAAATCCATTCCAAGCTTTTAGGAGTGATTTAGGACTGACTCGAGCATGCGTGCAGTATTTATTCTGTATAGTTGTGAACTTCCGATTTCAGTACTCAAATGTCTTATTTCGAGCGTTCACACCTTAAAACTATTGAAATTACAAAATTATTTCACATTTCCATCCATTAATTCTTTTATACAGTCATCCAACACACCGGAATCTAGTAGCTTGGCTAAAAAAAAAACCCTTATAATTCTTGTAATACTGTTGTTTATATTCACTTTTAAAGCAAGGCATCAAAACCACAAACACATGCTCTTAGTCTTCACAAGACAAGCAAAAGCCTGACGTACCTTCTCAAGCTGACTGTGGACGTGCTGCACAATCAGTTCCAAAGCTACAAAGTTATCTCCACCTTGTGGATGAACAGAACTCGGTGTGAGAAACAGTTAAAAACAAACCTCCAGAAGACTAATAGTAAACAAATCAGAGTTAATGACCACGGGGGGGAAAAAAAAGAAAAAAAAAAAGGGACTTATCAAGTGACAATATCTGTACTATAGTCCAGTTGACCAATTTTATCCCATTATAATTACAGAATTAACTGAAACCAAATATGTATAATATAAAGATAAAAAAAAATGAAACACAGTAAATACAAACACTGATTTCTGGATTTTTTTTTTCTTTCTTTTTTTTTTTTAAACTCATTTTGAATTTTGAAACAATAGAGGTATTTATTTCTATAAGGAAGCAAAATTATCTGCCAGTCAGAAAGCTTGAAATGTGTCAAAGCATCTAAAACCAGGCTAAATCATTTTATATCTGACAATCTCACAATAAGGAATATTACAGATTTGCCTGTATTCAAGATACACAGTGGAACCTTGGATTGCGAGTAACTTGGTCTGCGAGGGTTTTGCAAGACGAGCAAGAAATTTTTATAAATTTTGACTTGAACGAGCAAGGTCTAGCGATACGAGTAGTATGCGTACGCCTCACGTGACTTCTCTCTCTCATTCACTGCGGGATTGTGGCTCACTCGTATAGTCAACATCCACACTAGCATATACTGTTAGTGTGTGTGTGTGTGTGTGTGTGTGAGAAAATAGCCCTCAGGGAGATGTGTAAAATGTGGGAAAGAGTGTGAAACTTTGTAGAAAAGCACCACCTGAATAAGGCTGTAGCAGTGTGAGCGATGAATCTGTTTAATGACAATGCAACGTCGCATTTCCACAAAATCCTCAAAAGGAGGCAAAAGCAGTGATCACAAACGCATCCAAAAATCTCACGCTGCCGCTTTCGGAAACGGATATCCCCATCGTCAGCAACCCTGGACACGCCCATGGACTCCGCCCCGCAGGAAACCCCACAGTGTGGCAACATGGAGCTCGATGATGAGGACTACAATCAAGATGGCTATGATATAGAAAGGACTCAGTCTCCCAGGAGGAAATGGAAGTCGACAGCATGGCCGACCGCCTTCGCTCCGATTCGCCGGAGTACTGATTGTACACAGGTGTGCTCAATTTCTGCATACAAGGACTTCTCCTGTTTAAGGACTGACTGTTTTGTGCTTGTGCAAGTTGCGAAGCAACAGTTTGCCACTTGTTAACCCTAGCGCTGAGCCTGTTTACTTCCTGATCGGTTTCCCGTGTATGACCTTGTTTCTCACCTGGATTTACGTCTTTTGATATCGTGCCCTTTCATAGTATTTTCGCGCATGTTTTGACCTCTGTCCGTTTCCTAGATTTCGCCTTTGTCTCACCTTTGACGCTGTTTGCCCGATCTCTGACTCTCTGCCTGTTTTTGGATTTTGATACCACCCTGCCCTCTATCTGTACCTCAAAACCTTTATTAAAGACACTTTTTATCTGCAATTACATTCACTCTCCCAGTGTGTTTCATGACAGCAGTGATCATTGGATAGTTTCCTTCTTAAAGTCGGATGAAAAGAAAAGGATCCGAGTGAGCCGACAGACTGCAGTGATTGTGAGTTGTAGTGAAAATCGTCCTACACAATAATTCTCCTCCTCTCCTGTCTCCCTCACACCATAGAACAAAAAAACCTGCACTTTACCTTTGAAAAGAATTGTGATTCTTTTCAAAAGCTAAAGTGCAGGTTATTTTGTTTTATGGATTCTGACTTTATATTTTGTATTAATCATTTGTATATAAATATTTGTGGGTTGTGAAATGAATTATCTTAGTTTCCATTATTTCTTATGGGGAAACCCGCTTTGATATACGAGTGCTTTGGATTACAAGCACGTCTCCGGAACGAATTATGCTCGCAATCCAAGGTTCCACTGTATACACTTCTAAAAATATCATTTTTGCAGTGCAATAAAGCCTCAAGAAAGGGGAACGCTACACAACTTTATTTTAACACAAGTTTCCTTCCACAGATTTGCGTTATTCCCAAGTGGCTCTTCACCAGTTATACAAAATGCTGATTTCCAAAACTCCTGGCAACACAACAGTACAAACCAGCACCAAGCCAAATCCTCGAACAAGGTTTACGTGTGTCCTGAACCACTCCTCCATGCAGAAGGTTTCAAAAATAGTCCTCTTGCACATAGGCTGAATTTTTGGAAGGGTTTAAACGCTGAGACTAGGATGACCATTATGAAACTTTATCTCTTGCTTTACTTTTCAGTTCACTTGAATGTGCTGGGAAAATTTCTGGCTTGCACTCATTTCCTTCTTCTTCTTCTTTTTTTTTTTTTTTTTAGCATATTTTTAACCGTCACAACCTCATACTGATTTATAAAAAGGTCCTAATTGCATTTTATCAATTGCTAAAATTTTCTTAAGTCATTACATGACTTAATAGTAACACTCTGTGACCAAATGTTTGTGCACCCCTGACCACAAACACCCGTATGTGCTTCATCTCGTTCCAGATTTCTTCCATCTTTGCTGTTTAAAAAAATAAACAAATAATAATAAATAAATAAATAAATAAATAAAAAGCTCTGCTCTGCTGGGAAGGCTTCCCACTAAATTTTGGAGGATTTTAAGGGAAGAACCACACATGGGTGGGATTGTCAGGGGTGCACATACTTTTTGGCCATTAAACTACTATCAGTGACCTAAAATTGTATGAGGAAGAGAAGAGCAGGTGTTATATCCTGTCAGAGCTCTTGACTCTTCAGAGAGTAAGTTTTCCTAATCATTCATCCTCAACACAAATCCTTGGAAGGAAGCATCAAATAGGAAGTTTTGAAAGGAAACTTAAAATCAGGCCAAAGTGCAAGTCATCCCACATGCATTGTTAAGACTGTTTTTTGCTGATGCATCCAGTTTGTTGTTGTTGTTTTTTTTTTTTTTAAACAGCTAATCTTTTTAAAAAATGTGCACTTTACCTCTTGGAACCACAATATCTGCGACCTGGACTGTGGGTTCGATGTACTGCTCAAATGCAGGTTTCACAAACTTGTTGTACTGCTTGATGACACCTGTGATGTCACGACCTCGTTCTGAAATATCCCGCTTCAGCCGTCTAACAAGCCGAATGTCCGAGTCGGTGTCCACAAACACTTTCATGTCCAACAGCTGGGTGTAACACAAGAACAAGGGAGTCAAGTAGACAAGAAAAAAAATGCCCACCAACACTGCATAAGGAGATCATTTACAGCGAAGCAACAGCGGCAAAAATTCTGATATTGCTCAAGCCCAAGCACTGAATCCTGAGGGCTGTTAGTATGACAACATATGCTTTTGGACAAAAGTGCTGCATTTCTGATCAGTTAGCCGATTAGCTTACTCAACTGCTAGTGCAAGGATAATATAATGTGTGTGTGTGTGTGTGTGTGTGTTTGCGTGAGCATTGACCTGTACCCTGGCTGGTAAGTATGTAACAATATGTTGTGCATCAATAAACCCAATACAAATTTGACAAATTTGAATTGATGGAAATAAAAGATTCTAAATCTTGTAAGATTTCTCTAGCTATATTGAATGCAATAACATACAACAGAGGGAATACATGTCCCCATAGGCAGAAGTAACAGCTCTAGCGCCGCACGCACAATTAAAACAGATCTGGGAAATGGGAAAGACCTTTTGTGTGATTAACTTTACAGATTCAGCAAGAAATATTTTTACAGACTGCTAATGAAAGCCATGCTAAAGAAAAGAGAAGCAAATGGGGGGGAGGCTGTTTTATGTTTAAGCTTTTTTTTTTAATTCTTTGAAAGAAAAGACTTGTTAACTTATAAAAGTTAAATAAAAAAATAGAAAAAAATAGGAAAATAAATGTTGCATACATTACAGAATAAAATGTTTCCTTTAATTTTCTTTTTGCCACAAAAATATCTTGGAAAAATCAAAACGTGAACACAGTATCGTGATTAAAATTTATTTAATCAAACATTCGTGGATGACGGACATCACGGAGCTTGGACTGCCCCATTATGCTAAATCAAGCGACTCTTTCAGATACACCCTGATTTTTTCAGCCCACTTTGTGAAAACCCCCTTGAGGGCCAGAATGTTAACTTACCTTCAAAAGTTCCTTATTCGCAAATGCCAAAATACCCTCAAATATTACAACATTGGCCCCATAGACAGTTTTCTGTTACAGACAGAGAGAGAGGGAGGCGTTTAAACTTCATTATTTACACATGAAATCTTTATAAGTAGCAAGACAGGAAACAAGTGTTTAGTTAAGAAAAGACATGTAAAAATAATTTAAAGATATTCTCCTGCTAACAATATTCCTAATTAATGGAAAACAAAACCCCCCCCCCCCCCCCCCCCCACCACACACACACAATCATTTTCTTTACAAAATGCTAATTCTGCTTTGAACATTTACTCATTTAAACATTTTTTTTTCAGTCATTTGTTCAGTCCTTTAATTTGAATTAGATTCTTCCTACACGTGTAAGTTCAGTACAATTGAGCGTTGCATAATACAAAAAGGACAACACTGGTTTAAAGCTATAGGACAGAAACATGTCTGTCTCACATGGGTCTGTGCACTATCCTGAAAGCTATGCGGAGCTTTACTAACTAAAACCTGCATCCTGGTTATTCATCCTCACTAGCAAGTTCTTCCACATCACATGAGAGCTAGCAATTGAGAGGGTGACAATTAGCACGTTTTCTTCATCATGACAGCTGCATTTGTTGCAAATACTGCATTATATGTCATTATGCGATTTTGCTGAGAGGTCTTCGCATGCCTGGGATTAGCACAGTCGTGGGTTCAGAAAACCAAATTTACAGACATAACTACCACCTGAGTTAGAGCTGCAACAATAAACCTTAACCATTATGGAAAATTATTGACGGTGATTTTGATATGTGACTAACCATTCACGTAACCAGTAACAAAAACATAAGCGCACACAATTGCTAACGTTAGCTTTTGTATTGTAATTATTATTACTATTATTTTTTTTACCTCCAGAATTTTGTTCCTAAATTGTTTACCAGGAAGGACGAAGGCTTACACATGCTGCCTCTAAGACATGTGAAGACCAAATTCTACTCATGCTACAAGACAGGACAGTGTAACGCACTCGGAGGAAAGCGCTGTCTACCCTCTTCAACATACATGAGCTCTCACACACCCAGGATTGGCTAGTGTCCCTGTGATTGGCAGGAGAAGAGTGTATGCCCCTCCCATCCAAACATCAGGGCTAATTTTGCTCCCTATACTTGGATCGTGATCTGAACTCCTGCCAGTATGGCAAATACTTCACAAATATTTCAAAGTTTTGTCAATGAGAATCCATTTAAAACCCACTGCCAGCTAAAACCCACACGCACACACTTACCCACTCTTTGCGCCGGGAGTGTGTGGTGAAGTCATACACAGGCACTTTGATGCTTTTGCCCTTCTTGAGTTTCCTCAGGACTGTTACAAGCAACTCAAAATCAAAAGCATCAGGATGATCGAAGTTGTACTCATTCCTGGCTGCGAGCTCCTGTTCGTCTTTGCTCAACACCTGTGGAAGAAAAAGAAAAAAAAATAACAAAAAAAGAAACAAAAATAATACCGACTTATGAATTTTAAGAAACAAGCCGACTCGAGACCACTACACCTTGCATTCAGACGGCTCTCTAAATGTTTCAGCTACAGAGAACCCCATGCTGTGCCGAGGCTTTACCTGAATCAATTCTGAATCAGTTGAATAATAATATGACGAAACTGGGGTTAATGACGAGCACCTACAGCTTTCATAGTACCCAGGTGAGATGATGCATGGGTATCGTTTTTCACCCCCAGATATTGGTGCTAAACCAATACTTTCAAAATGGTGCCTGAACTGATTTTTTAAAGCACAAAACAAAGGTTGACAACATTAAAAATAAAAAAATAAAAAAAACATTCTTCTTTCTAAGGCAAGTTAAAACGTCAGAAACTGCAGGTCATACACTTTTACAATGCTTCCTTACGAACCCCATTACTATATATTACGAGAGATCAGCTTCAGCTTTAATGGGAGAAAATGTACAAATAAATTCAATTATACTTGTTTCTCTGTCCACTCCAGAGTAAGAAAATACACATTTTGTCCGTTTTGCACGTTTATTTCTTAAGGAAATGCAGCACACATCCCAATACAAAACTAGTTTTACCACGGTGCATTAAGATGGCACCAAAATCTGCATAAGTGATTAGGTCTGGTAGATACCAACCGTATAGAAACCAAATTGGAACCAGGTTCCAGTACCCAACCCTAGACGAGATGGGAGAATACCTGGGATTCTGTAATGCACAACTAAAAGCTGTTTAAACAAAGCAGTTTCTAAAGATGATGCTACACCTGAAAGTTCATCATTACCTTGTAGAAAGAGTCCATCGACAGTAGAACGACCCATGGTACGTCCAGAGCCTCGATTATCTTATTAGCCACTGTGGTTTTCCCTGAAGCACTGCCACCACACAAACCTGTAGAAACAGACAGACAAAGAAAACATCACAAGTATAACTAGACTGCAGATCCTCACCGACCCACACACAACATTTGTCATGCGCACTCTGCAAACTGTATGAATTGCTCGGGATTAAATCGATTCGGACCAACGTGTACCATCCCCAAACCGATGGGCTGGTTGAACAATTTAACCAGACGCTAAAAAATTAATGCACAAGTTCATTGGGGAAGACGCATAAAATTGGGGATCAATGGCTCGAGCCCCTGTTGTTCACAGTACGCGAAGTCCCCCAAGCCGCCACGAATTTTCCCTATTTCAACTTCTGTACGGGCAAAAGCCCGCGGTGTCCTAGACGTGCTGCGCGAAAATTAGAAGGAGGGCCCGTCTTCAAGCAAAGTGAAATTCAATACGTCCTGGACACTCCACACGCCCTCACAATTAACTCTGGAGAATTTGGGGCAAGCCCAGGAGCAGCAAGCTCGGCTGTACAACAGGGGCGCGCGCCTGAGAGAATTTGTAGCGGGAGACAAGGTCCTCGTTTTACTGCCCAGCTCGCACTCGAAATTACTCGCAATGTGGTACCTGTGGGGCTGGCGATGGTGGTTCTAGAGAGGGCAGAGCTGGGACCGGAGGGGAGCACAAAACCCACCTCACATCACACCCCGGTCTCCCGTGGAGACCACCTCTCGCCGTCGCAGCTGGTTGCCCAGTTGCAACGAGAATCCTTGGACGTGTTCTCGCCCCTTCCCGGCTGCATGCACCTGGTGGAGCTCCACACAGAAACCTCCCCGGGGGTAGTGGTACGCACGCGCCCTTATCGCCTCTCGGAACATAAGAAAAAGCTAGCTCGGGAGGAGCTTCAGGCTATGCTGGAGATGGGCGTAATCGAGGAGTCCTACAGTGACTGGAGCAGCCCGGTGGTTTTGGTTCCCAAGACCGACGGGATGGTCTGGTACTGCGTGGGCGTTAGGAGGGTTAACGCTGTGTCGAAGTTCAATGCCTATCCGATGCTACGCATTGACGAGTTGCTCGATCGGTTAGGTGCTAATCGCTTTTAGTCAACACTGGATCTAATTAAGGGATACTAGCAGATCCCCTTGACACCTTTATCCCGTGAAAAGCACCAATTTGTCACGCTTCCGTTCGGCTTGTTCGGGGCCCCGGCGACGTTTCAGCGGCTCATGGACAGGGTCCTTCACCCTCATGGTGCCTATGCTGCAGCCTACTTGGATGATATGATCTAGAGCAGAGGTCACTAACAGGTGGCCCGCGGTCCGGATGCGGACCGCGAAGCCGCCCCATACGGACCCGGACCTACAGCCAAAACAGAAAGTTATACTAGGCTATTTAAATATATATCACACTAATTAGTTCGATATTATGATCTTCCGGACCTTTGCTTCAAGAAATTTTCTCTAACTGGACCTCTTTAAATTTTAGTTGAATACCACTGATCTATAGTAATGACTGGTCGCAGCACCTAGAGCACCTGAGGGCGGTCATGGAGTCGCTGAGGCGCGTGGGACTCACGGCTAAACCACGGAAGTGTGCGATTGGACGGGTGGAGGTACAGTATCTGGGGTTCCGCTTGGGTCACAGGCAGGTGCGTCCCCAAATTGCTAAGACTGCAGCGATTGCAGACTGCCTGAGGCCCAAGACCAAAAAGGGGTTGCGGTCCAGTGGACGGAGCAGTGCCAATGGGCGTTTACTGCGGCTCTGTGTGGCGGTCCTCTCTTGCGTTCTTCTGACTTTTCTCTCCCCTTTATTTTGCAGACGGACGCGTCGGACAGAGGGCTGGGGGCCGTTTTGTCCAAGGAGGTTAGGGGCGAGGACTGCCCCGTGCTGTACATCAGCCGCAAACACTCCATGAGGGAGAGCAAGTACAGCACGATAGAAAAGGAGTGTCTTGCCATCAAGTGGGTGGTCCTTACCCTCCACTACTACCTCCTGGGGCGCTCATTCACCATCTGTTTGGACCACGCCCGCTCCAGTGGAGTCGAGCGCCGCCTGCTGGCGGGGGAGCGAAGTTGGAGATGGGGAGTGGTGAGTGAGCACACCTGGGGATTAATAACTCTGTTATATACTCCACAGTGAGCAGTGAACGAGAGAGATGACCTGGAAGCTGTGTGTGTGTGTGTGTGTGTGGGGGGGGGGGGTTGTGTCTCCATGTCTAACGTGAATATTTTAAGTTGAAAAGCTAAAATAAAAACACCAGTACCACGAGTACGCTTTGTGGGTCTCCGCTTCCTTTCACCCTACCAGGGAATACCACTGCATCGTAGCCAGCAGCCAATCACAGCCAAGGTTAACTGAAAAGCATGTCGATTGGCCAGACTCCCCCAGCCAGATTTTTTGTGTCCAGTATCCCCACGCCACGTTTTCATAAACAACGCTGTGTTCTTTGGCTCTTGTGTAAATATGATCCACACTGTACTGTATTTTTTATATTATTAACAGTTTACTTCATTTTAATTAATGTTTAGATTTTATAATCCCGGGGAAATCCCCACATAATTGATATATTCTAAATAAAAATCCGTGAATAGCCGGGGATGCGAAATGTGAACCGCGATATAGCGGCGGATCACTGTACTTGTTTATAGCAGGGACATCCAATCTTATCCGCAGTCAGTCAGTGTGGGTGCAGGTTTTCATTCTAATCAAGCAGGAGTGTCACCTGATTCCACCTGTTTAATCAGTTGAGCTTGGCTTTAAGTGGACTCAGATTTTGATGGCTTCGGCTTGGTTGGAATGAAAATCTACACCCACAGTGGAGCTTCCTGGTTAAGACTGGACACCTCTGGTTTATAGCGACTAGCCATGCGGCGAACACCAGAAGTAAGAGTTGTGTGGTTTTCAGAGTTTGTATTGTGGGTCAGTCTGAGGGTGGACTTAACCAGCGTATGATTGTACAAAACCTTGGGATTCCTCTTGTTCCAGTCAACAGAGTGATTGTACAATTCAAAAGCAAATCCCAGTGCTTCACCAGCATCCCAGTGAGGTCGACCTGGGCCCTCGGACCAGTGTCAAGTGAACTGCTGAAAAAAAAAAAATCCCCACCGTAAGGCCGCTGATGTCGCAGAGCGACTCCAAGTGAGTTGAAGTCCTTCTGTGAGGGATCTCCATCAATTTGGCCACTATGGCCGAGCAGCTAGAAGGAAGTTTCTAGAAATACATTTTTCCAAAATGATGGAGTCTATTTACTTTTGCGATGGGTGTGTACACTGTTCATTGTAATTAAATGTACTCTTTGCATCACTTGCCCTGCATGTGTGTGCATCATGTTTTCGCTGCTTATATATTGTTACACAAACAATTTTCTTGACCTTCCTCACCACTCACTTTTACTACATAGGTTGAATACACAAGAGATCAAGCTTTTCTTTTGTGCTGTACCACGACAGAAAATCTACCATGACTAGTGACTTGCCGAGCAGGTAATATTTCACAGACTTTGCTGGACTTGAGGATTAGATGAACATACCTATAACAAAAGCCTCTTTAAAGCTGGTCCCTGTGACGTTATACCAGGGCGGACGTCCTGCCGTGTAGATCGTCCTTTTACTGGTCCTGAGGAGAGGTGGTTCTGTTTTACTCTGACTTGTGGTCCTCTTTCGTGGAGACAGCGACGGGGTCAAAGGGCACGTGCGCCTCAAGAGGCCATCGAGAGAATCCTCCCCACTGCCACTAAAGTGTAGACCAAAAAAAAACAAAAAAAAACACACCTCTTAAATTATGCACCGATGCTTTACTTTTTATATACAATCTCAGTGCTCAGGTGTCTTCAAGCTTCTCTGTAAGCTTTCCTTACCAACTTGCCTTAGAGCTTTACACAAAATATCATGCTTTAGGTTATGTTTTACATACCAGACTTAAGCAGTATCAGTCAGCAATCAAAAAGACAGCTTTAACAGACCTACTCTTACTAATAAGACTTTTAGTGCTTTGTCATATTTAAACACGTCCATCAGAAATGCCTTGGTGGCACATCACTGGACCAGTCTTTCTGCAGGCAAGGCTATACGGCGTTATTCCATGCAGAGCAAGAGAAAGTCCATGGACTTGAGAACCCCTCCGATCGAGCTCCTCACATGGCATTTAATGTTGGTGCAGGTGAGGGAGAACAAACATAACTTCACGTCCACTCCAGGAATCCACACACAAGCCCAGAAAAGACTGGCACCTCATGTGAGTAAGGCTCTCATCATATGGACAGGAAATGGACGTGGAACTGTAAGAACACGGCGCTCAGTGGTGTCAGGTCTTTTACTGGGGGTTTCACACTATGTAGTTGACTATAGGTTTACGGGAGCAACACGACTGTTTCAGCATGTAAACGCTCCTCTGAATATCATTCATATCCACTTTAATAAATGTCTAACCTGCACACGTCACAATAAAATGTCGGGCTACTCCCCATAGCAAAACACTGATATACAGGTGCTCCCCGAGTTACAATAGCCCGACTTACAATTTTTCGAAGTTATGATGATGACTGCGATGCGCTAAAAACTGTAAAATATTTAGAAAATATGTCAAATTCGCAGGCAGGCCAGCGTAACAGCGTACGACAGGCGCGGACTTTTGGACTACGCCCGGAAGTACGCGGACGACGCCCTAAACGCATCTCCATCGTAACTTGAGGACTACCTGTATATAGATATAGAAGAGTGCAGACCTCTGGCAAGGACAACAGTCTAAAAAGAATCTTATACGATGTGCAAATCTGCAACGGCAACCACTTTATAAGTCTGGATATTTATCCAACGGAGTTGTCGTATTTCTCAAAGATACCATAGAATCTGGACTTCACAGGGTTTGACAGGAGGGAAGTGAAGCCAAACTGACACTACTTCCTAAATCATTTTGAATGCGACTTGGACTATTTTGGCGAGTGTTCTGACTCACCGAGTTCTTTAAGGGGCACTACTAATGGCAGAATATTTTTTTAGCAAGCTTATGCAGCGTTCCATTTATACGTGTTCCGAGTCAGAAATGTCAACTGGAATGCCTCCTGAAGTCATGGCGGCCCCCGCCTGAACAGTAAGAGAACGCTGTAGTTTTATACTGTTTATTAAAAATGTTTATTTTTGTCTCATTTCATCTGTCGCACACGCAGCTATTTTTAATCGAGTGCGATCACCTTATTAGGGACACATTTTGATCAGGTCTGCAGTAAAACCCTGGAAAAGGACAAAAGAGCAAGAACAGCAGTTTTTCTGGCGGCGTCCGTATTGGTTCTCCATCTTGTACAAATGGAACGCGGTGAAGTCAGGTGTGACGACATTCCCAGCTTCAAAATCCACCTTCCTTGGCAAATGGAATGCAGTGTTCTCATCCAAACAGTACACTCGTGCACACGTTCCTGACGTCATTTTCAGCACATTAAAGAGAAAATGTTTAGTGCGCGGCCATAAAGTGAGCCACAAGGTTACGGAGCCGGTCACACGGTGTCGTGATTCTCAAGACATCTACAACAGACATCTAAAGGGACAGAACGATTCAGACAAAGTTATCGGCCTCTCACTCCCCACGGGCGTATTCCGAAGGTTCTAATGATTATATTACGTTAGCGTTATTTGGCAGACGCCCTTATCCAGAGCGACTTACGTTTATCTCATTTATATACACCTGAGCAGTTGAGGGTTAAGGGCCTTGCTTAAGGGCCCAGCAGGTGCAGGTTGGCGGTGCTTGGATCTGAACTCCTGACCTTCCGCTTCGTATTTCTACATTGGCTATGTTTAAACACTACTGAATTTAACTGCCAGCTACTGGATTTTCAGCTGTACGGCATTGTTAAACACAGACTTCCACCAAGCCCACGAGATCCATCTCACAGTGTTACAGTGAAAAAAGTAAAAATAAGTATAAATAAATGTAAAAATAATAAAATAAAATCAATAAAAAGTATAAATAAATAAATGTAAAAATGCAATCGTGGAGCCGGCGCGTGATTCTCATCCGCTCCAAAATACAACGGGTTCTTCCTTGGCCCATGCTACCCCCTGCCACCAAGCTTTGAATTTTGTATGCCAATAATAATAATAATAATAATAATAATAATAATAATAATAATAATAACAACAACAACAACAAGAAATACAGAGAACCGCGGTTCACCTATCATGGTTCGGGGCATCGCGGATTTTCACATTTTGATTCACGGAATTTTTTTGGCTTTCGTGGGACTCTGGAATATAAAATATAAAATAGAATTTTTAAAAAAATGTTAATTCAAACATTAACAGAACATTTAAATCGAAATAAAACAGTATGCGCTGTATTTCATCAGCGGATGAATACACAGTGGCGGT
>JAQMCW010000012.1:20240417-20255837 GCA_030068335.1 Chrysichthys cranchii
TGCCCAGGGTGTATCCCGCCTCTCACCCGATGTCAGCTGGGATTGGCGCCAGCTTCCCCCCGCGACCCTGAACAGGAATGGAACTGGCTTTGCAAAGTAAACAGGAGCAGGCGCTGTGACTGGAATGGCCTGTATGATAGAGGATGGAACAGTCTTTGAGGCTAAAACAGGCCCTGAGGCTGGAACTGAGACTGTGAAGACCTTAAGAGACTCTGGTTCTGAGACTGAGACTGGAACAGGAGCAGGCTCCGGCTCTGTGACTGTAGCAGGTGTTGAGACTGATGCAGGGTCTGTGGCTGACTCCGGCTCTGTGGCTGACGTCGGCTCTGTGGCTGTGGTCAGCTCAGGTTCCGCAGCTTGAACAGGAGAAGGTGGTGAGTGTGGAACTGGCTGAGAAAGACAAACTGGCTTGAAAACATGCTCAGTTTTTGAGGTTTGTACAGGCTAAGAGAATGAAATTGGCTTTGAGACTTGAGCAGGCTTGGAAGCTTGAGCAGGCTTGGAAACTGTGATTGGAACTGACTTTGGAACTTGGGCAGACATCAGTTCAGACTTTGCTTCAGATGTTGATTTTGACTTGGATTCAGGCTTTAACTTGGGTTCAGACTTGGACTTGAACTTGAATGTTGGCTTGGACTTGGATTCGGACTTGGACTTGGTTTCAGACTTCAGAATTCAGGCTTGAACATGGGCTTGGGTTCAGGTTTGGACCTTCACAAAGTGACACTTTGTGCCATAGACTACTGCATGAGAATACTCAACATTAGGTGAGTGCTCTGGAGTGCAGACCATTTTCTAGGGCCTGCCATTGTGATTCTGGGGTGTTTTTCCTTTTTTTTGATCACCACAGGGGACTCTGGAGCAGGTTTCGCATTCCTGTTCACTGGAGAGCACTCTGGTATGGGTGACTCCCCTTCAGCCCCTGGAGGGAGGTCTGGAGCGGGTGCTTCCCTTTTAGCCACTGGAGGGGGATCTGGAATGGTTGCCTTCTTCTCGGCTGCTGGTGGGAGCTCTTGAGCGGGTTCCTCTCTTTCGGCTCCTGGTGCGAGCTCTGGAGCAGGTGCCTCCCCTTCAGACACCAAATGGAGCTCTGGAGCAGGGGCCTGTCCCCTGATGGGCACATAAATCCACTTTAACATTTCCCTGAAACTCTCAGGTTCATGGACGCAGGGGTGCTCCACAGTGAACAGATATCTGCTCCATCGGAGAGCTGGTCCCATGAGCCAGCAGGCCATGCACCCCAAAAGACTCACTTCAGGGGTTTAGGTTCCACCAGGCTCTCATAAAACAAGCTACACTGTAGCAGGAAGCCATCTGGGGGAAATTCCACACTGTCGTAGGGGGCCAGAATATACATCCACCAGTGTTACAGAATCCACCTCCATCCTGCTGAGTCCTTGTCCTGGTGAAGCTTTCTCTCAGGAGATTCTAGTTTGGGCAGACACATGTGCAGGCTGGACAAAGCTTAAATGGTTATCTAGCAACATAAGCAAAAGTGAAAATAAGGAAGCCTTCCTTGGCCCATGCTACACCAGGTTTTATGGAAAGTGGTTCAGTGGGTTTATGTGCAGTTCTGCTTATAAATAAATAAACAAACCACACGGAAAACATCACCTCTTTTGCAGAGGGAACAATAACTTCATTCTCAGCCTCCTGCATGTTTGGTCTGTCATTGTACTTCTACTGCATTGTACAGTGACAACCATCACACAGTGTGTGTCAAATGTCTTATTTATCATACATAATATTCTCAGTCTCTGTAGTGCAACAGAAACACAAACAAGGGAGTTATCATTTGTTCTCGATCAGCATGGTGCTAAAACTCTTCAAGACCTCAAAATGGACCCTGAAGACATGCTGACAAGGCATTCATCACACGCACGGCACAAAAACAAGCCCATTTTTGTCACACAGCACTGATGCATCTACATATCTCCACGTGAAAAAACACACACACACACACACACACACACACACACACACACACACACACACACACACACACACACACACACACACAGAACAAAAAACAAAACCCCTGATGAATACCGCCAGTGTGACCAATAAAAAAAGAAGCCAGCAGCAAAAAAAACAAAACAAAACAAAAAAACAAAAAAAACCCTCACCTCACTTTTAAGGTCACTATGACAGAATGTCATAAAGTCATGACCAGCACTGTGTGTAACAGTCAGATGCATCGCTAGAAGCAAATGGATTTGCTGTGAAAATTATATCTAAAAAATGCCTGCATAACTGTGTATGTGTTTTTGTGTGCAATTCCTGCGGGAAATTCGTATATAACCACTTTATGCTGTAAAAAAAAATAAAAAATCTCCTGGTGTACAAGGTCAGGATGCAGCAGGGCTGAGAAAAATAAATTATGTGTTTGTGTGAGAGAGAAAGACTGACAGAGATATGGGACACAACAGTGGTGTGGACGTTAGTGCCGTGTTCTTTGTTTGGATCCTTCCTAATTTCGGCAACCCTCGCCTCCTTCACTCAAACCCCTACTTTAGGAGGAGTGACCAATCTCAGAAAGAAGATCACCATGGCAACAAGAGCAAGATGGGCAGAATGCAGAAGCTCTCTCATTTTCACTCGCACTTGGTTTTCAGTTGTAATAGGCTTCCACCATATCCAACGCACTGCTCACTTTCAGTTTGCACCTCCTGTCTTCAATCTCTCTCTCTCTCTCTCTCTCTCTCTCTCTCTCTCTCACACACAACTTACCATAAAGGTGATATGCTTACTTTCTAATAGAGTGCATTGCTTGCTTGTTGCCTTCAAGCCAAATCAATGAGTTGATATGTAAAGAACAAAACAGGTGTGCTGTTATAATGTGATAATTAAAGATAGGCACAGCCTCACACATTTGCCCCTGCCATGAATTTCCATTACACCCCATGCCTTGACCAGGCTGTCTCTCACTCTCTGCTGAATGACCACATAGACCAACCCATTCATCTGAGGAGCAACTTCATCCTCGACACGAATGATCAATAGTGCCTTCGTCTGTCTGACATTTTTCATTATTATTCATTCTCCTTTCTCATGCTTCCAATTGTTGTTCCACTGTGACCTTTACACCCTTCATGGTTCCAAGATCAGTTTAACGGCATTACCTTTTTTTCATGACATTTATCAGACAAATATAAAACAAAACCATGGACTGTGAAGCCTCCAAGAGTGAGACTGATGTCAGATCCATCCTGTTCATTCCCTCGTTTAAGCTGTGGCACTACGCCATGATACACCTTCTATCACTGTGGCACAATGCCCCAGCACCCTGCATGTCACCGAGCTAACTCGATGCCAATATGCCCATGTGGACTGTCATCGGTTCTTGGTTTTTTTTTTTTTCTTTTTTGGGTAGCGTGAGAACAATATCCACATAAGACTCTATGACACTGACACAACGCTCCTTGCTCCGTGCTAACATTTACAGTTTTATTCTAATGAGGTCCGTCAAGATAATAAGGCAGCTCTGAGCCCCTGGCATGGCTTAGGTACAGTAGGTCTTCACTGGACACCAATTGTTTTCTTCAAAACACAGCCAGAAGTCCTTATTTAGCCTAGTAGCAAGACTGCGAAAACTTATTGTATGAGCACAGAAAAAAAAAACCCTCAGCGTATGCTCGGTAATTATCAGGCACAAGTAGATGAAGCAAAACACTTGTGCCATAATGAAAGGTTGAGAGGTTCTCATGCTTGGCGAGACTCTCTGGTTTAAAGAGAAGATAGACAGCGGGGGCGTAGTCGAGCGTGGGCTGGGGAATAGTAGGAGTGGTCGTCTGTACCATGGAACGATCTATTAGCATTCTAACAAGCAGGTAACGAGTAATGATCTATATGGGGGTGCTGGTAATGTTCAGAGGTTGGGGAGGCGGGAAAGGAAAAGAGAAAGAGGAAGAGAAAGAGAAAGGGCAGAAAGGCAGCCAACATGGCTGTAAAGCTTGTAATTACCGGTGCCAAAAACCCAGGACAGAGCAATGAAATCATCCTCATTTGAAGTATTGATGGGGTTTCATAGCAGGCCCTAATGCATTCTATAAAAAAAGTCTGTAAAACACAAAATATTTTCTGTTGCCAGCAGCAGAAAGCCTCAATCTTAGAGGTTTTAACCTTGTGGGGACATTTGGCTAGCTGGGTTTTTCATTTGTTTGCGTTAATGTCTGCCTTTATTTAGCATTTTGGTTAGATTTAGGTGTAATGCCTTAACATGGACAATAAGATATGATTGTTAAAGCAGACAACAACCTCGTCTACATTTGCTATGTGACAGATAATAAAACATAACATGAAGAGCAATCATGGCTTTCGTACAACATGCTGATAATTACAGAGCTGTAACAGTACGCATTATATTGGATATTTCAGCTACACTTGATTTTCATCATTAAAATCTAGCAGCATTATATAATATAATACAGTGGGCTTTATTTTGCAATGAAGAATATGTTGATGCTTATGCATAATGATTCATAATGCTTCAGTCCCCAAACTGGCCTCAGGTGCATAGAAGCTCAGCAACAGACTTACAAGATGCAAGTTAGCGAGCGTGTAAGAGAAAGCTATCAAAAGCACACAAATTGTAACGGCTGGTTTGCTAAGATTGCTATGGTGACACGAGTGACTACTTCAACTTCAGATCAGCTAAATGAACAGACTAATGTCATGATTTTTTTTATCATCTGAACCGCCAATGACGACGCAGCACAAATTCCCTCTAGACTACATAAACGTGTCCTTACCTAAGCGACTGAGGCTAAGTTCACGTTTCAAGCCTTGTTGTTCAGTTTCGATTGTTTGCACAGATCTGATTTGCCTATTCAGATTCATAATTACAAGTGAGCTGTATCTAACTGTAATGTGAACGCATCTGTCCTCTGAAACATCACGCATGTGCACACTGATGCAGCTTTGCACGAGTCATCTGTCACCGACAGCAAAACACATATTTGTGAGAAGACTCATTGTGATTAAATGCGCTAGTAGCTAATGTACGCATGACATTTTGCTCTGGAGGATGGCAGAGTTGGTCAGCTATAGCTCTCCTCCAGTGTTGTTTCGCTGCGCTGCCGGTGCGTGGATGATTTGTGCTAGCTTGAGGAAAAATGCTATCACAGGGCTGGGCGATATATATCAATAAATGATCGTCATCGCGATATGCCCATTCGCATTGTCAGTCGGCGGAATATCGTGAGTATCGTGATTTACCAGAAATATCAGCTTTCCTCCAGAAATGAGCAGATAGCTGCAGTGTTTTTACCCCCCATGAGGACATCAGTGAAGAGTCTGCGTGAGGTAGCATGATGCGTTGAATTAGTTTAATAAATATTAGGCCTGTTATATTATAGTCTTACTGTGTGCACAAGAGCTCAGGAGCTGCATGTCCGGCGTGTTCTTTTGCCCTTGAACGTTATGTTTATTGCACACTATATATCGTTATCATGAAAATGTCTGAAAATATAGCGGTATAATTTTTAGGACATACTGTATCGCTCAGCCCTAAAATACCGATAATCCTAACCTTAACTCTAAGATTTAAAGTTTAAAATTAACACTAAAATCCTAATCTCAAACCTAACACCCAACCACAAAGCCACGTGAATTCCCATCTGAGCGTCTCATTCATGTCACATGGCCACGAATCAGATACATATGGGATTTAGGACCACATATGAAAGTGACTAAAATCAGATTTGAAAAGATCAGATTTGCGTCTCCACACAGTCCTGACAATATCAGATCTGTGTCAGATCAAGGCAAAAAAAAAAAAAATTTCACATTCAAGTCACCTGGTGACGTGAACGTAGCCTAACATGATTAACCACATAACGATTAACTGTTGATTACCTTCTCTTGTTTTGCTGTTGAGTGTCAGAATCTGGAAAGTGTTCATTAAACCCCTCAGTTATTACCGCATACCACATCAAATCAGCCTCTCGGTCTTTCCTGTGTTTACCCAGAGTTCAGCTTGGACATGAGAGCAGCTGCATCAGGACTCTAACCTGCAGCTGGGTTCACTCGTCAGATTTATAGCTTCGGGTCATATCTGATGTTGTCAGTTCATTCAGAACATTCATGGTGGAGAGTTAACTGACAGAATGCTGTTGTTCCTCTCGTTGACTGCGTTCGTGTTTTTTAAGTTGGGTTTTCTATCCTCGTCGCTGGTTGCGCAACACCTCAGCTTTCGGCGACACAAGGTCCTTGATGTTGTGCTTGTAAAATATTATGTCTTATACAGCAGTTAGAACCAGTCCATTAATTTGATTGGAAAAACAGCCTTCCAAGGGTGCGGATATTCCCTGTAATTGCACCGGGGCGTTTCAGTGTGTGTATCACTCCACACTTCTGTGTTGTTCACCACATAAAATTCCACTTCCTGGTTTGAAGGGGTTACTACATTAATGTTAGGGATGTCATTAGCGAACATGGCAAATGATACTTTGCAGGAACATAATGTTTGGTTTGCAATGTGAAAGCTCATCAGATGAAGATGAAAAGGAATTCGCCAGTTTCACCAGAAGCCCCTTTAACGGGAATGTATAAATCAACATGCGCTAGCTAGCCAACTAGCTGAAATGCTAGGAGTGTAGTTTCTTCAGGAGCTATTTCAGCTAGCCAGGCAAAAATAAACTGGAATATTCGGTCATATTGTGTCTGAAGTGTCACTTACTTGATATTAATTTCTTGTTTATAGAACTGTTCATAGAACACACACAATCTAGTTCTTATACTGAATAATGGGATTAGCTACAGCCTTGCATTTGTGGTGTGAACATGATCACAAACAACAAACACTTGGAAGGATCTTCTAGAGTTACAGCATTCGGAAGTGTTAGTGAAACCAAATAGCACGCCATGTCTTTTAATGCCAATCCATAAAAATAAGCGGATAACATTTTAGCTAATGTCAATCGGATTTCCTTAATAAAATTCTCAATCGATTCTTGCATCAGATTATAATGCTTGCTGAACAAGTTCAAAGCTACAGGTCTTTTTCTAACCAGGTTGCTCCCATCCCTTTTGGTTGACACTAAAGTAAACAAGATCATTCGTTTCATAGCCGTGCCTCACAGCACCATTTTTTTTTTTTTACATATTTAAAAAAGAGTTTTTTTTCAGTCATAATTGTGACCCGTGCTGGCATAATGAGTCGCAATGAGGAAATTTTCAAAAGCGAGTTATTGTTACATCCACATTGTCCATCTAAAGACCTTCAAAATGAGGCATGGTTTGTTGAAATCAGAAAAAAAAAAAAAACGACCAAGTTCCATCCAACTGAAGTCGCCAGCGTCTAATGGGGTTTGGAAACTCACTTCCCATTGGTTCATAAAAGCGTCATCGGGAATTCCATGTGTATTATCAGGAAGTAGAGGAACTACGCTTCACAACCTTACCAAACATGGGTAGGGGGATTCCCCCGTCTCGCCGCGAGTGCGGTGAAAAACACGGATTTATCATGGAATATTACGCAAAAGGACTAATTAACGAAGACGTACTAATGACCATAATGAACAAAACCTTAAAATAAAAGTAGTTTGGGATGTTTTTCTTGCTGTTTTATCATGAGTATTAATAACTGACGGCTTTTTGGACTCATTTTTGAGAAAGTCTCATTTCGACCGAAACCATGTTTTGCCTCTTAGCTACACGCATTCCGACTCATTCTGCCAGCACGGGTCACAGCTGCTACCTTCAATTGTTCCTGCTCATGATATACAACAAAGTTAGCTGATTCTACTTTGAGTCTGTTTTGAAATGTAAAGGGTGGAATAAACGTATAGGACTTTAAACATTCAGGACTTTAACCATGAATAAAATAAACCTCAGCACTGGTATGGTATTACTGATGTACTCAGTACTTGATGCGTGTGCACACGTGTATCACTCACAGTTCAATGGCTTTGTTCCACATGATGGTGTATCCTGAGAGGGTGAAGGACTCCACATTTACGATGTGGATGTTTCCTCGTTCCGTGCCGACGTACAGCCACTTACTCTGGAAAGGCAGGTGACAGAATGTTATCCTGAAAAACAAGATAAGAAGGAAGGAAATGCTTATTAAAACACGCCCACATGTTTAGATACAGACTCAGACGCTCACGATGCTCCATAAGACTTTTTTGTGAATAGCCCATGACCTTGGTTTAGCATGAATGAGATGCTAAGCAAACAAATACATGCTATAACTTCCCTGCAGGTCCTGAGACACGCAGCTAACAGGAAGCTGCATTATCGAGCTCTTCTGCTTCATCTTCAAGTAAATTTGAAACAGAGCAGGGACTCGATAGATACTGAACTCTCTGTGGCATTTTTTGCTACTGTGCCGATGTGAAATAGGTCAATCAGAGAGTGACCGTTTACAAAGAGGGTTAACGTTATAAGATATGAATGGATATGAATGCAAACACACGCACATACACACACAAACACACACATACAGGCTAGTTTTTTTCCTTTATCCCAGGCCTCTGCAGAATCATGCATAAATTCATGAACGAGTGAGTTGAGAGACACACCATGCTTCACACTCAACACGCTTTCTTATATCTGTCGGACTCTCTCTCTCTCTTTCTTTCACACACACACGCACACACACCAACCTCAACATTTCACAAAACAACCTACAAGCTGGACTGTTAGAAATTCCCGCTTTTGACTTCTCAGATAAGCACGGGGGGGGGGTGGGGGGGGGGGGTGTTGGGAGGGAAAGAAACAGGAGATCCTCTGAGAGGTGGCGCAGATCTAATCTTCCTCTTGTAACTAAGCGTTCTGCTCTTTGATGAAGTGTTATGGTCCAAACTCAATTTCCCATGTGGACACAAAAAGCAACAAGGGATAAGGGATTATGGAGCAGAAAAAAAAAAAGACAGGCCACTTCGGTCTGAATAATGACACGACTCCGTCCGGACCCATTTCGTAAGCGGGATACGAGATCAATAGTGCCACGTTTCGTTTGATAGCAGCAAAGTTAGCTTTCTCCTGGATAATGGCGGACATTAATCCTGGGAATGTATCTCCTAGAACAAAGAGTCAGTCGGTTCTCCTGTCTCGTTAGTTTCGAAGGTAGCACAAAGGTGTCGTCATTCTGACATTTAGTTTGATCTGAGCTTCTTTTGCTGCTTTTGCTCCAGCACTGCCGTGAAAGTGCCTCGGTGGAGGATGGGTAGCGCAGTGGACGGAAAGCAGAAAATATCAAACTTCTGCCGGATGACATTGCTATAAGGTCACGTGCAGACCTGGCGTTTACTCAAGCATGACGAGGCAAATTTATCTGCAAACACGGCATTCGAGACCATTAAACAAAAAAAAAAAATCATTTTATATCTCTATACCTGCACTCTCAGGCAAACATGATCATGGTGGAACATCATCTTTAGACCCTCACACACACACACACACACACACACACACGCACACACACACTCCAGGCTTGTTGAAGTGGCGCAGGTGTGTGTGTGTGTGTGTGTTTGCTGCTGCAGTATGAAGCTGTGCTAAAGGAGTGTATTAGCATGGCTTCTGGGTTCCCTGCACTCCTGACATTTGGCTTGCTCTTTATCAAGCTTCTGACCTGAAGAGATGTGCACACACACACGCGCACACACACACACACACACACACACGCACAATCATATCTCCAACAGCCGGAAGCTTAAAGTCGAGAAAAAAAGACTAATCCCTGAATTGCGAAGTACGACTTGTCAGCTAGACTCCACTTAGAATGTGCTGCGTTTCACCGTACCCCTTAAAGGATGATAAGTCAAAGATTACTCTCAGAAAACCCAGGAAATCTCAGGTCCAGGCAGCAGGGGTCCCGGTGTTTACAGGCATCTCTTTCACTACAACACCAGTCAGGAAGTTTGAATTTTGAATAGCAATGCCAGAGATTATTGAATTATTACAGCCCTGAGTGGCTCTGAGCATCTTACGTGGTGCATAAGGCCTGCTCATGTCTTTATCCTGATTCAATTCATAAACACTTACTTGGTCTCCAAAATGGGGATTAGTCAAATAGAAACACTGCAGGAGGTTTCTGTCCAGTTCAGGAGGCGTGTGAGCTTGTGATATTACACTCAATGCAATCTAAATAAAAATAGTACTCAAATATACAGTAAGACTAATATACACACTAAAAAACACACAGACATCAGTTGCTAAAGCCTAACATGTTGGACGGTGCGACTCCACAGGCCTTTTTACGTTTATTATTACGTTTCACACGGTACGAAAAGATTTGGGTAAAATCTTGGCAGAATCTCCTATAAATGACTAAAAAGCTGCATTAACTCGCATTCCTCACTGTCACATGAAGGTATGACAAAAGATCCTAGAACTTCTTCAACAAACCATTAAATTGCTTCACATTGTCATAATAGTGAATACACTCAATGAACAGAGTCTTTGCATGCTAATTAGCCAGCTGCACAGAAGCTGTAGTGCTGTACTTGTCTTCTGTGCCGTGTCCCTTTTTGTCTAGAGACTTTGGCCCTGCTCACACCTGGTATTAACATGCATCCTGGGTGATCACTTCACAAGTGGTCAGCACTAAGTACAGGTGTGAACAGGGTCTACGTGCCTCCCAAAGACACACCGCGATCCGCCTGGTCAGATCACATTCGGAACTGGGCCGGGCCTCATATGGTTGCATTCTTTTAACAGTAGCCTGTTTTTTAAAATGTGTCTTGGGCGATCAGGTGACAAGTGGACATTTGAGACACATCGGTGTTTACACCTGTATCCATCATGTGTCCAGCTGACCACTTGTGATCAGAGTTGGTTACTTGCTACTTGCAACATACCTTTATTACTGTATGTTCCTGCACTCCAACCACGTACAGTGGTGCCTCGGTTTTCGTCCGTTTCGGTTTTCGAAGATTTTTTCTGCGAAAAATTTGCCTCGGTTTCCGTCGGTTGCCTCGGATCTCGTCGGCGTGCCCTCACAGTCTCGCTGCATTGTTTCTCGTCGTGTGAGCATCACCCCACGCGTCTAGCCAAACAATTCCATTGCTTTCCAGTGTTTTTGTGCCTTTTTTTTAATTGACTTACAAGTACATGTAAGTGATTACTGCGCATACAGGACATATTCGGTGCAATGTGTTTATTTTGTGTTTTTCAGATTCAGAATGTACTGCCTGGAAGAAATTATGGCCAGGATGTGTGCATGAGAGAGATTTTGAAGGGTTCGAGCCTTCCCCTGATGACCCTACACATGTGGTGCAGTCAACTGATGATCTGGGGAAGTCCATGGGTTTGGAGGTGAGTGGGGAGGATGTGGAAGAGTTGGTAGATGACCACAGTGAAGAACTCACCACTGAAGAGGTGCAAGACCTTCACCTAGAAGCGCAACTTCGGTTGTCGTCGGTTTCGCTTTTTGTCGATTTTTTCCGCGAAAAATCTGTCTTTGTATCTGTACCCCTCTCTGAATAAATGTTCACTTATTCTTTACATTAGTCTTTTATATTCATTTTATATTCATTTCTTATTGCTTTTAGTATTAAACACGATGTTTATTCTCTATAAAATGTGTTTTTGGGATGTATTTTGGACTGTCTAGAACGAATGACTTGGATTTACATTGATTCATATGGAAATAACTGCCTCCGAAGGTTCCACTGTACATCAGTGCTTTTTTCTATTTTTTTCCAGCAACGCATCACAGGACACATTAGCATTTACACTACAAAAGACCTCTTGTCCCAGACCACGTCCGCAAGTGGTTTGACTAAATGCGTCTTGAAGGCTGTTTACCCTTGTATTCAGATCTGATCCACTTGTGATCAGATCGCACAAGATGCATTTTAATACCAAGGGTCCTGGGACACAGTGAAGGACCGACTACTCACAGAAGTATATAAATTCCAGTTCCAGAGAGTTAGATAGATATATCCCAAATGAGCAAGCCTGTGGTGACGGTGGCGAGGAGAACCTCTTGACAGAACCCAGACTCAAAATGGAACCCATCCTCATTTGGGTGGCACCCGATAGTGACATTACAACTAACTCACTTCTATAACCATGTGTTATGTCTCAAAGGATGAGGATTCAGAGGGGTCAGAGGATTTCCCAGCCCTCCGGTTGACTGCGTAAGCAGTGGAAGTGCTCCTCATTCGTCAAATTAATGTATTGCTTTGATTTCTTCTTCTGTTAAGTTCTATCGAGAGCGGGGAAATGCGATCCGATCACAAGTGGCCACGCGAGACACATGTGCAGACACTAGGCGTGAACCGAGTCCACTGTGAGCGGATTTCCCCAGGTGTGAACAGGACTTTTTTTATCTGCTGTCGTACTTTAATCACGCTGATTTGTGCCGAAAGGGGCACTGTCATTTTCACAGACTGAAAACTTTTTGACCAAGAAGGGGAACGCCTACAAGTCACGGATCGGCGCTCCAAGATGTCATGATGGATGTGGGGAAACAAACGAAGGTACATTTGTAGCGAGTTTTTAGCGTGTGTCTTATTTTTAGTGAACAGGGATTGCAGTTCAACCAGGGACTGAATCAGATGCATATCCTCCAGGCTTCATTTGGAAAAATGCCCCTCCGAGTCTGCTCTTTAATGACTACACGGTTCTGACTGGATATTCCCTTAGAGACCTTGTGTACTCTTTTCATCCTCGCATGCTCCACTGCTCGCGCCATCTCCCCAGGCGAGGGAAAAAACTTGTGTAGACACACTTGGCAAATGTCACACACAGGGCACACACACACATATGGATGTTGAGATACGACAGAAACTTGTTCACCCCTAAATGCTGCTGTTGGCAAGCTGTCAGTCTCTTCAGCAGACAGGACGCTGATGAGATGTGAAGAGTCAGTTCCTTTCAAATTAAATCAACAACTGCCTGGAATTGACCGAGACATTTAACTCTTTATTTCAGCGGCTCTGTAAAAGGTGATGGATGGATGGTTTGTACTTCGGAACAGGTTTCATCTCTGAAAACAGTATGCTCTTTGTTTCTTGTTGTTTACCTTTAGTCATTTCACCTGGATCTAGGTGGACATAGGCTGTTTTGTTTCATAGTTTGCGCTATCGTGTATTTCTTTGTATCACAATAACGCTCTTTACAGCAATATTGGTGTCCTGTGGACGGTTTCTCTGGAATGCGGACACCATTGTTGGTCCAGGTGACGGGCTGCTAGGTGCTGCTAACACCTGGGCCACACCAGGTGCATCGTGTATGCGTGACCTGAACTGCTGCAGCTCGTATGCGTGTGTTTGAACGCACCATCAGCGTCGGTGCTCATGCAGGCGGTGTGGCTGCTCGGACCTGTTAACTTGGGTGAATTAACAGGTTCCGCGACTGTCACTTATTCACTCGGCATGTGAACTTCCTTCGCCTAGAAATTCTACTATTCTTGGTCCTGACTTTTACACTTGTTGGATGTCGCTCTGGATAAGAAGCGTCTGCTAAATGCCTGTAATGTAACATAATGTAATGTAATGTGACACACAACTGAAACAACTGGTGTTAGCACGAACCCGGTTATTAGCTGCAGAACAGAGGTCGACTTCTTCCCCCCAGCAGAATTACATACAGCTAAACCTTAATTAATATTATCATTAAGCCCAGGATGCATTGTGAAATAAGTACTCTCATTATTAGTATTATTAGTTTGTAACAAAACGTATTGTTTTGGTAAATAGCCATTTTTTTAAATACCCAGGATCGCTAATGCTAACAATTTTACCACCATTATTATTAATATATAAATAACTTTAGCGAAAAAAAATCAAAATATGCACTTATTCCAGGTGGATAGTTATTAAAATGAGTACAACTCTTTGCTGATGATTTTGATCATCTGAAAATGCTACATTCCTGCTTTGAGTTGCAATAAAAGAAAGTTGGGTTTTTTTTTTCCCATTTATTTGTTTATTTATTTTTTGATTGATTCATTTATTCTCGAAATGTATAGAAAGCGTGCAACGAGATCCGCTGCAGCAAACGAGTGTTTAAACCAAGCACACACAATGACACTGCTCTATCACCGCTAGCAAACCTCCTAAAGTTAGTGTTGATGTGACTGAGGTGTCTCTGACCTGGTGTTTGGCTCCTCAGGACTGGAAAAACCCTTTGAATTGTGAGCTTAGGCTACTCACATTGTTTATAACAAGCCCCTAGCAGACAGGTTAGGCACTAAGAAAATTTGCCTGTCAACGACAACAGCTCACTCCAATAGGAAAGAATGTGAGATCAAAATAAAGACATTTGCTTCAAGTACTGGCTTTTGCTCCAAGCTCGGAAACTGCTAGATATTACGTAGCCTACCATCTGTTTCTGAAGGGACCAGAAGGCAGAAGCAGCTCAACTCACCTCTCCCTGTTGAACTTAAGGGAGTGCAGCACGGCTGGTCTCTTCTGACGCAGGTTCCATAAGTGAATGCTGTCGTCAGCTAAAGCACTCACTAACGCCCCCTGTGGAACAAAAAAGAGAATGAGAGAGACGCACTGAATGACACGACGACCATGAGTTCACGCCGCAAACATCAAGTGCAGCTCCTGCAACAACAACAACAAAAGTATCCTGCTCAATGTAATGTTGATCCTGAAAGTCGTCGTGGGTGTTGGTAGTGTGTGTGTGAGAGTGAAAAATTAGAGTGTGAACGAGAGAGGTCAGAAGCGCATTAGTATGGATGTGCGGGACGATGTGAGAGGATGGATAGAGATGCAGGATGAAGACTGAAAAATCTTTGAGATTGACCAACCTATCAGAGTAAACACGGACAATCATGAGGTGACAGCGTAATGCATAAAATCTGGCACATACGGGTCAAGCGCTTCAGATCATGTTCATATCAAACGTCAGAATGGGATAAAAATGTGACCTGGGTATAGCCGAGTGTCCAAATAGAAAAGACATTTGAAAACATTTTGGTAATTCATAATTATGAAAGTTCTGTTTTTCCACTGAGTGATGTTACGTGATTAAAGCTGGCGTTTCTCCTCTTGTGATAGCTCTTACGCAGCGCTCTTTTTTCAAAAAGGCAGCGTTTCCGTTTGCTCTGCATATCATGCCATGCGACTTAAACGCAAAAAACATGATTCCGTTAAAGTTTTGGAAAATACTGCTTTATCAAATTGTCGGAAAAACTGCCTCATTTGAGCATAAAAATGTTTTTGTGATATTTGAGCAGTTTTCGAATTTACACGTTTCCATTACTCATATGGCACGAATTAAAATACTTGGAAATTCAAAATTTCGAGGGAGTGTTCGAGTGTTATTGGAGCATATTACAACACTTTATATTACAAGAAATTGTCATGTTGCAAATCAAGGTCAATAGATTTACCATATATGGGCAGTGTTGGGTAAAATTTTTCCAGAAACTGTATACCCGTAATTTCCAGACTATAAGCCGCTACTTTTTTCCCACGCTTTGAACCCTGCGGCTTGTACAACAATGCGGCTTAT
>JAQMCW010000012.1:20282025-20292759 GCA_030068335.1 Chrysichthys cranchii
GCACTTTTGTTCATATAGCAGTGCTTTTAAAATAAAGTGCACAAAACACTACTTTTGAATTCATTATTAAATTTTGCACATAACATTGCGATTAATCGTGTTTAATCACAGAAAATTATGTGATTAATCGCGATTAAAGATTTTAATCGTTGCCCAGCACTACTTATAACATGACACTGCAACATAGAAATATATTCAGAACAAAAAGACTTGCTGGGGATGCATGAAGAACACGGTGCTAATTTAACCACTAGATTAGATTTAATAGTGCAGTGTGTCTCAACTATTGCGTTAACTGTGATTGAAAGCTGTGTAGTGGTTCTGGTTTTTCCCAAAAGCAAAAGTCACCTATTTCCTTATGGGATCTATGATTCTGGCAAATTTCACAGCTCTAAATACATGAAAGGCCACAGTTATAGTTAGGGAAATAATCACAGCAATGGTTATGGCCTGTACTATACCAGTGGCAGAGATACCTTCATAATCAGATCAAATTTTGCTATTACACCTGTAATGTGAATAATTCAAGTCATAATTAGAATGAAAACCACAGCTGGGTTTCTAGTTATGAGTTACATTACCCTGGTGGCAGGGAAAGAACAGCTGCTTTGCAAGACGATGTGTTGATGGTCAGCAGAGGACAGTGAGCCTGGATGCTCTTCCAAGAAAAAGGTTCAACACTCAGATGACCAGACCTGGGTGCACAATCCTTGTCTACACATAAGACACACATTTACACATACATGATGTAAGTATCCCGAAATATAATAAGATGCATAGCCAGTATTGGTACATGTGTGCATGTGTTTTACGCTCATGACTGGAATCTCCCCAGTGTATCAGCACTGAGAAACAGATGAGAATCTCTGTAGACAGCAGGCTATCTACAGACAAGAAGTAAGAGAGCTTCTCATCTTGTGCCTTGGAGAGTGGGAAAGAAATACAGTGAAAGAGAATGAAAGTAGTGTTAGCTGCCTTGGTTTATGACAACACTTTGTTCACTCCTGTCAGTCTGCTAGTTATAACATCAGTACAGCAAGCTAGCTTACACATCAAAACAGGTTACCCCCCCCCCCCCCCCCAAAAAAAAAAAAAAACTGCAAAGAACTAAACTGCAAAAAAATAAAGAAAAAAAAAGTTAAGGGAGGTAACTCAGTCACTGCTGTAGCCTGAGCTAGAGAATAAGAGTATAAGAAGTTACAGATCCTCCTTCCTGAATTGCTACCTTATCATGGTGGAGGAGTTTGTGTGACCTTATGATCTTAGGAGCTATGTTGTCGGGGCCATAAGCCCCCTTCTAGGGCAAACAGGTCCTAGGTGAAGGTCCAGACTAAGGGCGATTCCAATAAACCCCAATGGATAAAAAATCAAGGAGCCAGTTTCCCTTGCCTGGACACGGGTTACCGCTCTGGAGCCAGGCCTGGGATCCCCCTCTGAAGCCCTCTGAAGAATGCATGGGCCCACCCTCCCATGGGCTCACTACCTGTGAAAGGGGCCATAGGGGTCGGGTGCAGTGTGAAATGGGTCGCAGCCGGAGGTGTGGGTTCAGTCGGACTGATCCTCGGCTGCTCTGGCCCTTGATACACAGAATGTCACCTCTCTGTCGGGAAAGGAGCCTGAGCTGGTGTGTGAGGGTGAGAGGTACCGACTAGATATAGTTGGGCTCACCTCAACACACAGCCTAGGCTCTGGAACCAATCCTCTTGAGAGGGGCTGGACCTTATTCCACTCTGGAGTTCCCCATGGAGAGAGGCGCCAAGCAGGTGTGGGCATATTAGTTGCCCCCAGTTTTGTGCACACACATTGGGGTTTTCTCCAGTAGACAAAAGGGTAGCCTCCCTCTGCCTTTGGGTACGGGGATGGGTCCTGACTATTGTTTGTGCATATGCACCAAACAGCAGCTCAGAGTACCCACCCTTTTTGGAGTCCTTGGAGGGTTTGCTGGACAGTCAAAAGGGCCTTCAACTCCCACGTCTGACAGAGCTACAACCATGTTCTGAAGGAGGCAGGGGACAATGAATCTGAGTTGGCTATGTTCCGTGCCTCCACTGTCGAGGCAGCAGATCAGAGCTGGGGCTGCAAGGTCATCGGTGCCTGTCGAGGCGGTAATACTCAAACCTGGTGGTGGACACCTGTGGTAAGAGGAGCAGTCCAGCTGAAGAAGAGGCTTATAAGGCCTTTCTGGCCTGTGGGACTCTGGAGGCAGCCGACAGGTACCATGAGGCTAAGTGGGCCACCGCATGGGCTGTGGCTGAGGCAAAAATTTGGACATGGGAGGAGTTCAGTGTGTCAATGGAAAAAGACTATCAGTTGGTTCTGGGCCACCGTCCGCCACCTCAGGAGGGGAAAACAGCTCTTCACTAATACTGTTTATGATGGAGGTGGGGAGCTCCTGACCTCAACTGTAGACGTTGTTGTGAGGTGGAAGAAATACTTTGTGGACCTCCTCAATCCACCGACACGGCGGACTCATCAGAGTAGGCAGAGCCTGAGGACTCAGAGGAAGAGTCACCCATCTTTGGGATCGAGGTCACTGAGGTAGTCAGAGGGCTCCTTGGTGGCCGGGCTCTTGGGGTGCATGAGATCCACCCTGAATATCTCAAGACTCTGGATGTGGTTGGGTTTGTCTTGGTTGACACACCTCTGCAACATCATGTGGACATCGGGGGCCATGCCTCTGGACTGGCAAACTGGGCTGGTGGTTCCCCTTTTTAAAAAGAGGGTCCAGAGGGTGTGTTCCAACTACCGGGGAATCACACTCCCCAGCCCCCCGGGAAAAGTCTTTTCAGGGGTATTGGAGAGGAGGGTCCGAGAGATAGCTGAACCTCAGGTCCAGGAGGAACAGTGTGGTTTTTATCCTGGCCACGGAACTCTTGACCATTTCTATACACTCAGCAGGATACTCGAGGGTGCATGGGAGTTTGCCCAACCAGTCGACATGTGCTTTGTGGATCTGGAAAAGCCTTCTGACCATGTCCCTCAGGCTATCTTGTGTGCTCTGGGAATATTGGGTATCAGGCCTGTTGTCATGGGCTTTTTGGTCCTTGTATGACTGGAGTCAAAGTTTGGTCCGCATTGCAAACAACAAGTTGCATTCATTCTTGGTGGGGGTTGGACTCCGCCAAGGCTGCCCTTTCTCTCTGGTTCTATTCATAACCTTTATGGATAGAATTTCTAGGTGCAGCCAAGGTGTAGAGGGGTTCTGGTTTGGTGGCCACAAAATATCATCTCTGCTCTTTGTAGATGATGTTGTGCTGCTGGTTTCATCGAGCTGGGACCTTCAGCTCTCACTAGAGCGGTTCGCTGCCGAGTGTGAGCGGTTGGGATGAGAATCAGCACCTGTCAGAATCAGAGGCCATGGTTCTCAGTCAGAAAAGGGTGTAATGCCCTATTCAGCTCAAGGGAAAGGCTCTGCCCCAAGTGCTGGAGTTTATGTACCTCGGGGTCTTGTTCACAAGTAAGGGAAGGATGGAGCAGGAGATCAACAGGTGGATCGGGGTATTTCTGCTGTAAAGCAGGCCTTGTACTGATCTGTCATGGTAAAAAAGAGAGCTGAGCAAAAAGGCAAAGCTCTTGATTTACTGGCGATCTATGTTCCTGCCCTCACCTATGGTCAGGAGCTCCGAGTAATGACCGAAAGAACAAGATAGCGGTTACAAGAGGCTGAAATGAGTTCCCATCACAGGGTGGTGGGACTCTTCCTTAGAGATAGGGTGAGAAGGTCAGCCATCCGGGAGGGACTCAGAGTAGAGTCCCTGCTCCTCCACATTAAGAGGAACCAGTTGAAGGGGACTGGGCATCTGATAAGGATGCCTCCTGAATGCCTCCCTGGTATGGTGTTTCGGGCATGTCCAACCGGGAGGAGGCCCCGGGGTCGACCCAGGACACGCTGGAGTGACTATGTCTCCTGGCTGGCCTAGGAACGCCTTGGTGTTCCCCCAGGAGAATTGGAGGAGGTGGCTGGGGATAGAGAAGTCTGGGCCTCACTGCTTAGGCTGTTAACCCCGTGACCCAACCCGATTTTAGATAGCCATTTTGTTGTTTGTGATTAAAATATATGAATAAAACGATGATTTAAAGGACTTAAATCTTTATAATCAGCAAATGTTGCTGGATAAATGCAAGTCTACAGGAAACACAGCATTGCAGAAAGCAGGGTGCATGCTGGAGTTGTAACTTCAGAAGATATCTAATATGTATTTTGCCATAGAATATATACACACAGACACCTCAAAAGTAAATAGACACCCCTCGTAATGTTTTATCTATGGGGACACCACATGATGCTTCAAACTTGTTAATATATTATTATTTTTCATTTCAGATTACAGTATGTTAATTGTTTATAGCAACTAGCTATGCCGCAAACACCAGAAGCAAAAGAGAGACTTAGCCAGCATATGATTATACAAAACATTGGGATTCCCCTTGCTACAGTCAACGGCGTGATTGTACAATTCAAAAGCAAAGGACAGGAATCAACAGCATCCCGCTCAGGTCAACCTGACAGGTATATTCGAATAGATATAATATCTTTACCTTAAACTGTGACTTCTGAAACTGGTAACAGTAGCTATTTTCCTTGTGAAAAACCAGCAACGTCCTTTAAATAGACACAGAACATATCTCAGATACCTTTCTGAGGAGAACAAACTCAGAGAAATGCTTGTTATTTGGCATCAGTGAGTAATGAATGTTTCTATGGGTGATCCTCACTGGAAGCACTTGGTGAAGTCCTGCATGTGGACCCATGTTTCTTGAAGTATGGCTTTCTCCTGGATTGATGTGGTTTCCTTCTCAGGAACTGAATCAGCATCTAAAAAAAAAAAAAAAAAAAACGGTAACAGACAGGACCTGACAGATCAGAATCTGTTTTAGTGCTACACTCAGAACTGGCCATGCTTATTCCGTCTGTTCATTATTTGTCATTCTTGCGGTACATGACTAAAGGGATTTCTACACTACAACCCCAGAGTAATGTTTTATACTGTATTGTATTACACACGGTTCGGTTCATCGGCTTGTTCCCAAGCACTTCATGAGTGGAATCAGGTGTGTGAGAGAGCAGTAACAGCACTAATGTGTGAATTACTGTTGCTCTCCATAAATGGAAAGTTGGCAGCCTTGCTCCAAATTAGAATTAGGATAAGCCATGATGAGCTCCATTTCAGGCAAATCCATCAACTTAATTACAACATTTGGTGAGAGTGTGCCATGTTATTACACAATGAAGGAGTGGCTCAGGAGGCAGAGGTGAGGATCAACTTAACAATCTGTAGTTACATTTAACAGTGTTTTAATGGATGGGTGAAAAAATAGGATCCAAGACCTAAGCACAGTTTGAAGGTCCTTTAGGCCTTTTTTATTGAGTCCACTTCTAGATGTATGATCTCCCATCTGCTAAACAAGAACTGACTGTCCCTGGGAATGAGTTAGCAGTTACAGAATTATCGAATAATATATCTGGTAATTGTTGTCGATCCTATTAGTGCCCTAAGAAGAAAAAAAAAGCACGACAAGGTGGAATTCTGGAATCTGATTGGTCAGGAAGTATGCATTATTTTTTTGCATAACAGCATGACTCGGACAGTAGTTTTAGCTCTAAAATGAATGATAAATTAATTTTAATATGCTCATCCTAATACGTTATAGTTTCTACAAGAACACCTCATTCATATGGACTTGTATGGCGGACACTCTACATAATCTAAGACTAGCAATAAACGGATTCTAAAAAAAAGGTCAAAAAATGTCCACTGATGTGTTAACACTTTTTTGTTAGGAGACATGTATTAGTGTGTAATAGTTCTGTAAGGTGTCTTGGGTGTCAGTGCTTTGTAACACTCACGCTACATTGCTAAGTTCAGGAAAGAGAAGTTTATGCTTCCTGGTTTGTTGATCAAATGACAAGCTGATTTTTGTTTTGAGAGAGAAATGGAGAGAGAGAGACAGAGAGAGAGTGAGAAACAAAAGGAGAGGCTGGTGAGGGGACAACTTTTTATTATGACTAAAACACAAATGATAACAGGAACTAACTTGTGTCTTGGATGTTTCACAACATTAGGCCTAACTAATAACTGCTGAAAGGTGCCATGTGTCATCTATATATATAAAATTCTCTTTGCGTTTGAAACGGAAATGACGTACGACCACAGAACATATTATACGTGTGTATGACCGGAAACAGCGTCACCAGCGCTTACATTTTAACTAATCCCTTTGTTTGTGGATGCCATTTTTATATCGTTATTATTTGTGTGAGAGTTATTTTACTGATATTGAAAAGAAGTAAACACCTATTTGGGACGTCATTATTTAACAAAACTTTGATCTAAATATATAAAATTCTTTTCGTGTTTGAAACGGAACTGACGTACGACCGCTGTTTGTTGAAAAATAAAATTGGTAATTAACAAACTTATTTTATAAATACTGCATGTTATTTTTTTCCCCTTGCACTCAGTGAGCGAAGCCACCGGGGAATCAGCTAGTTCATTAATAAATTAAACATTGTAACTGTTGGCAACTTGCTGTCGTGTAAGTAGAATTACAGACTCCAGATTGTGCAGTGATATGAAAATACAGCAGGTCGTCGGTTTACGACGTCCTCGACCTACGGCGTTTTGTGGTTACATCGCCATCTCCCATAAATTTCTTAAGAAGGTCTTGCTCCATCGTTCCGAAGTATGTTAAATTTAACAAATTTCGCGCGGGAACTAATTGGTGAGTGGAGCAGACGAATACATCATTACGCGGCGCTATACGAGGAAGACGGCTTTGTTCACATTCACCGGACATAGGTATTTATTTACTGTATGTGAGTTCCGACTTATGGCGAAAAATCGCGTTATGTCGCACCGTAGGAATGGATTTCCAACGTAAGTTGAGGACCCCCGTAATCCATTTCGGGATGGTAATGGTGCTCGGGTTTGTGTTGTGCAACATCACAAACTTTAAAACTTTATTTTTTCCTCAACACCAAGAAACAGGTGATATTGGTGTCTGTATGGAAAAACTGTCCCATGGTTTACACACTGTATACAGTATATTTCTCATATGTCATTGTGTCTTTGAGGTCTTGGTGATCTTCTGCATTAGGACTATTCCAGAATCCAGTTTTTCTGCCTGTAACAGTCAGGGTCGGAATCTGTTTGCCGGTTTTAGGTCCGCGTTAACAAAATAAGGGCCTCATTGCAATATATGAGAGCCTTTGTCCTTCCAGTAAAATGCACATTGCAAACTTTGACTCAGTTACAAATTAAAAGCCAGGCCTGCTAAAAAGAAGGAACCGGCAGTAATTTAGATGTTGCAGAGAAGCCAGTGCAGAACCCGCTTCATTTAGCTCACTCCAGGTGTTACTAAGCAACACACTAGGCTCCCTAGGAAAGCATGTAATTGGCCTGTCGTGATGAGGGGCCAGTGCAGAGTCACGATCAGAGAGATGGAAACGATAGCGTGTGTGTGTGTGTGTGTGTGTGTGTGTGTGTGTGTGTGTGTGTGTGTGCATGTGTGTGTGTGTGCACGCCTGCGTGGGTGGGTATCTGTCTGTTTGTGCAATGCTATTTAAAAAGAGAAAGACTAGAAGACCAGGCAAAAGAGAGAGAGAGAGTGGGAAAAGTGTAATGGTGATAGCAGAGCACTCAGCCAGCCATCATATCCCATTAAGGCAGTTATTAGCATCAGCACACTGAAGGCTCGACAATGACTTGAGGGGTGATAGAAAGCCGCGTGGCGAATTATCATATGTCTTCTCGCTCATTCACGTTTGCTTCCTTTCCACTTGCATGCCGCGCTTGTTACAAAGGAGCACCAGACAAAGAAGCAGACTTTCCAAATGTGCACTCGGGTTTATGAAAAGAGCGAAAGATGGCATTTCAGTCAGCGTTTACCAGCTGCCTCTCAATTTCATTTTCATTATAATTAGATCATCATGACTCAACGTGCTTCAATCAGAATACGGATAAACCGCTGTCAGTGTGCTGCTGGCTGGTGTGACAAAACGCGAAGCCTACACAGGTGAGCGACTCATGAGCAGCTTGTGTGAACGTGCATTACCGTTAGCGATGCTTTCATCCTCCCTCTTGTCCTCTGGGGTTACCTGGAAAGACATGAAAAAGTAAATACAGAGACAAAGGCATTCACTGGGCCAAACTGGGCTGTCATCTTCCAAGAAATCATACGTTCGGCCACTCTGACTCACTCATAACACGCTGTTATGGAAAAAAGGTTGTATTCATTTATTGCTTTGTTTCCCAAAGTACAATCAATACAAACGTGCGCTCACAGTGGTCCTCAAGTGCTAATTACATTCACGATTTTAAGATTAACTATGTTGACGAGATACAATGTACAAGAATTACAGAGTTACAAACACAGGAAGACGGCGTCGGGGTTAGAATTGGTCTGATTAGGGTGTCAGTATTTAACCGCTAATTAAGTCAGGCTGTTGCAGCGTCAAGCGAACGCTCCTTTAGCGGCTCTTAAGACAACTCGTTAAAACCGCAAAGAAGTGGGTGGCACCATGGCAACAGTCTTGCTGGAACCTTTTTTTCCCTTCCTCAACCTTGTGCCACTTATAAAGCCCGAGGAGTCATCCTACTGTGCCATTTAAATGTGGAGGACAATTAGGGGTTCTCTCCAAGCCGCGTCTAACGAACGACAGCATCAGTGAGTCAGAAATGGGCTGTGAGTCACCTCGTGTCTGAGGAAGAGGAACCTCGTGTCTGAGGAAGAGGAACAGCTGGATGAAGAGAAGAGAAGAGAAGAGAAGAGAAGAGAAGAGAAGAGAAGAGAAGAGAAGAGAAGAGAAGAGAAGAGAGCTTTGTACTAAGGTGCTATCACCACGCTCTTTCACACATTTCTGGAATTCCTAGAAACCGAATATAATTCCCTATACAATACAAATCATGCTAACTGGACACACACACACACACACACACACACACACACACACACACACACACACACACACACACACTTCATCCATTTTCCTTCCTAAACCCCCAGTGAGAGATTTGCTCTAATGACTGACAGGCTAATTGTGCTGCTTTTTATACCGTGGAGGACATGACCCGTCCTTTTTTACGTAACACCGCAGCGCCAGTTTTCCCATTCTCTTTCCTTTCTCTCTGCATGCGCTGGGGGAAACGGTGGTAGTGACATTGGAGCCGGACAGACGAGTTGCAGGGGCACGCAGGGTTCACTTCAGCCTCCCAGCTGTGTCACATGCACATTTACACACAGGCTGCGTTTGGAGAATCGCTCCATCACAGTGCCTCGAACACACGACAGAGGATCCAGTACATACCGAACGATAAATATGAAAAATTCCTCAGTTCATGGTAGTCTAGGGTTCATCATGATATATGGCACAAAGGGTGCGTTCCCCATACCTTTTTTGGTAGGTGGGGGGGGGGTTCAAAAGGGACATCATTTCTGGAGACAAGACCAATGAAATGATGTAGCTTAAGAAAGTGCTGTGACTTGCATCATCTGTGACCATTAACAATGACTCCCACGACCCCAGTATCACTCACGTTTGGAAATACTGTATCACATTTTTTTCCCATATTCACTGATCCCATAAGACCACTACTAACTTCTTGTAACTTCTGGGTATTTGGAAAGTAAGCCTTTCATGATCACCAATTGTCATAAGGCTCAGACAAAGATATCTAAAGATACTGAACCCTGAACATGGCCTCACAGATAAGGTGCACTTGGGCTGGTTTAAACGTTATTTAAAAAAAAAAGAAGCATGGAAATCTTCAAATTGAAATATTGCACCTAATTTAGTTTTAGGTCTCAAATGACAAATACAAAATGTATGAAGAAAATCTGAGACGTGGCCCAACGTCCATATCTGAGATTACAAAGTTTAAATGCCTATTCAAAACAGACCTTTCAGTGGATTTAAAGGTTTTTTTTTATTCAGCACTAGCAGTGCAGTAACAGGAAAACAGATTCGCGTTAATGCTCATTAACAGTGTGGTGTAGTGCCTGAGTGTGCAATTTGAGACACAACGCTAGTTAGTTTAGCATATGTAGATTTGCTAAACAAAAACTGATAATTTGTAAAACAAATGAATGAATGAAACAAACGGTGAGATTTTCTCACAACCTTTAGTTTGGGAAGCCCTGGATTAGTGATATCACAGAAAACAAACAAAATCATAACAAATAAAATAAAACCTACGCCCGCCTTTGTTTAACAGTGCTGTTTGTAACATCTAAGCATGTTTTTCATCTGTATAAAACGTCCTGATTTGGAATTTTCTGCCCCAATCCATAACAGATCCATTGTGGACTCAGTTTGGGAGAAGGGCGTGGCTTTTTATGTTTTACTTGTGATTGCAATGCAGCTAACATACTGCGCCTTTAACAGACAAGGTTGTATGGATGTCCGTCGTATATATTTTTTTTGCGTCATTTTGAGTCTGAAAAGGTCCATTATGTGTCCACATAATTTTGGCTACATAGCAACCGTACCTCGGAATCCGTGGCCTCCAGCGAGTTGTGTTTGTTGTGAGTGAAGCTGTGCTGATCAGGTTTGGGACCCTCGTTCTCTTCTGACTCCAGGAACGTAGCTAAATTAGAGGTGCACGTGTGCTGTCTTTGGCCAACTGGCTTTGAAACCATCTTTGAGTTACTGCAGTAAAACACACACACACACACACACACACACACACACACACACACACACACACACACACAAATATACTAAATGAACCAGCA
>JAQMCW010000012.1:20300059-20310266 GCA_030068335.1 Chrysichthys cranchii
GTTGTTAAAATGACGTCTGTTTAAGAGTGTAGAAAGTGTTTAAGAGCATAGGACGTGTTTATAAGAGAGTGGAAAAGATTAATAAGAGAGTGGGAATGGTTTATAAAACCTTAATATAGATATAAATAATAAAATTAATGTGACAGAGCTACTTTGCGGATTTCAGCTTTCGCGGAGGGGCGCCGGAACGTAACCCCCGCGGGTTCACTGTAGAACTAAAATTTGTGGAAACAATTGAAGAGTGGTAGAATTGATGAGGGTGAGGATTGGGGTGTGTGTGAAGGTGTGAAGTTTGGAAACGGAACATTATACACTCTATGGCCAAAAGTATACAGATACACGGCCATGATGCCCATATGTCCTCGTTGAACGACCTGTTCCAAAGGCATGCATGGTATTAATATGGAGTTAGACCCTGGATTTTGATATAATAATGAGCTCCACTCTTCTCAGAAGGCTTGCCAATAGACACTGGAGCGTGGCTGTGGGGATTAGTGTTCATTCAGCTACAAGAGCATTAGTGAGCTCAGGCACTGATGTTGGGATGTCGAGGCGGCTCCAGTTCCAGTTCATCCCAAAAGGGTTCAGTGGGTTGAGGTCAGGGCTCTGTGCAGGACTCTTGAGTTCTTCCACTCCAACCTTAACCTTAACACACCATGTCATTCTATTCTGTGTGTGCTTATGACATTGTGGCAAGAGCCACATATGCGTGTGATGGTTAGGGGTGTACTAACTAATACCTTTGGCCATTTACTGGATGTTGGAACCATCACTGGTGGGCAATGTCACAGGCTTACAACATGTACTGGTGACAAATTTGCTAACGGACTGAATTTCACCATTGGATTTTTTGTTTCTGGGGGGAGGGGGGGATGCTAGAGCAGCACATCTGCAGGTTTCAAAACACGTCACTGTCCATGCACACAGTCTAAAATTAATTAGAGTAATGATGTATATGAGAACTGCAACACAAAGAATGATCAACAACCTACCCAAATATCATACTTTTTTTTTTATTTTAAAAGTTTTATTTTGCTTCAAGGTTGAATCCAGCATATTTAAAACAGTTGTAAAGTGTCACACTCCTCCACGTTATCTCTGCAGAGCTGGGCGTATGGATACACGCTCAAGCACTTCCGTACCATTTCAAAAACCTGCCATGAACATCATCAGATACACAAGCTTATGCGTAGGAAAGGCTGCAGTCTCTAGATTTCCAATTAGAGCCTAACCCTAGATCTCAGCCAGACCTCCTACAAACAAAGTCCTATGTTCCTCTGAATCTTTCCTCGACATTGTGGATAGTAACCTTATGTATGTTAAGCTCCTTATGAATGATCTCCACAGACTCAACTGACAGACAGAAAGAAAATGAGTTACAAGGAATAAATGTATAACTGAACCAACTATGAATCTTTCTTTTTTCCGAGTTCTGGTGGAGATTCAGGTCCGTAATAGGACCCTTTTTCTTATTTTTAAACACATCAACATATAACCACTCAAAATGAGAACTGGGGTTTTTTTTTTCTTTCAGATCTCAGTGGAAAATTAACTTAGGTCTCTGTTTGCAAAAGCAAAAAACAAAACAAAACATTTTTATATAACCAACATGTACTTGGTACAGCCTCCTAGGACACCCATAGGGTTGCTTTTATTCTCAACAACATAACAAATATGCCCAAACGCCTGACGCTACTGATGGCTACAAATATAAACATCTTATGAACAATGTGGAGCCAGAGAGAGACACAGGGACAATGATAGAGAAAGAGAGGAAGGGTCACTATAGTAGACATAATCTTTATGGCTATGGTTTCACCCGTGGAGAGCCAAGACTCGTATGCTTGTGTCACTGGTTTCAGAATGGACGACGGAGGTGAATGGAAGGAAGTATTGGACATGATGGGATGGTGGGGTTTTGGGTCCCAGTCTATAGCAGACAACCCCTCCTTTGTGACGAGAAAATGGACGGATGGAGGCCCGACGCTAGCAGCAACCTGACTTGATCTCTGCAGGCACGGTCTCTTGGTCCAGCTTGATGCGGTCGCCGTTGCTCTCTTCGTACGGAATGCCTTTGTCGTTGAGGAGAATGTGCTCCACCAGGAACCGGGCTGCCTCGTCCACGTTTATGTTATCCTGTGGAAATATAAAAGGTAAAGAACCTTTACTAATACGGTGATCCCCGCTAGATCACGGTTCACGACCCTGGCTACTCGCAGACTTTAATTTCGAATTTTTTACTGAATTTTCTTTTGCGTATTTCCCCGGTATTTCGTGGGATCCGCAAAGCCCCTAGTGACGTGTTTTTATGGATTTTTCGATGGCGGAATTCGTCACAGCTGTGTCTTGATCCAGTTGTTTATGTTGGTACGGAACCATCTGTTGTTTATGACGAAAAGTGACTGCAAACTGAAAGAAAATTTTATCATCAGCAGCCCATTTCTGTCAAGATGAATTTACGTAGTAAAAATGCTCATTTTTTCCATCAGCATTGTCCGAATTAATCTGCAAAGTGGGATTAATAAGTGGAAAAGCCATGCCATGTCTATATGCTTTACGCATGCACTTTACGTCATATAAATCTTGCAGGTTGTGTTTGATATGTTTGCCATCAACGATTTCACATGCAGTAAATCGTATTTTCTCTTGTTTGGCTTCTTTGAGTTTTCTACAGATCTCCTGAAGAGACCTTTGGAAATAAAAATAAAACATACAGCCTTAAAAAAAAAAACCCAAGAAAATAGGGTTAGGGTTAGCACAAGAAAGTTTCACGTGATTTTTTTTTAAAGCAAAATTTTTATTATCTTACAAAAAAAAAAAAAAAAAAAAAAACCTTTTGAAAACAGAAAATTGTCTGGAAAAAAAAAAATTGCTGAAAGAAAATAAGATGAGTGAGGATGTGTAATGACATTAAAAACATTACGCCATGTCATTTTCTTTTTTCCTAAAAAATGGACAGGGTGTAGTGTTTCGCAGGTAATACTAGTAAGCAGACATCTTAGCATTCCATACGCAAAAGATGTGCATTCTGATTTTCTTTAAGAAAGAAAAAAAAACCGCTTGAAAATCACAGGTTTTCATACGCACGAGATAACTTTTCTTTTCACAAGATTTTTTTTTTTTTTCATAATGAAAAACGAGAAAGCAAGTTGTGTACATTCAACGCCAAGTTGTCCATGCGTGATATTAACCTGAAAGACATTTAGATCATGTCCCTTTTTCCCCCCCTCAGGAAAAACAGCTCATGACAATAACTATTTTGTTTGCATGTGAATAAGATGATGATTTTCAACAAAAAGAAAATATCATGGTGTTTTTTTTTTCTTCCACTCATTCAGCACTTACCATGCACAAAACCTACATGTATTTTTTTAAGATTTTTTTTTTTTTTTTTAAATCACATGAAAATGACAAATTATTGTGCACAAGATCATTTTTAAGTATGTATTTTTGGATTTGTTTGTTTGTTTGTTTATTACAGAGGTCTTTTCAGGGGTGCTGAACCTTTCCATAACTTACGTTAAGAATAACAACACATGGGCTCCACACGAATCACAAGAATCACATGAACTCCACACGAATCACATGAATCCCACAGGAATCAAAAGAATCACACGAACTCCTCAGGAATCAAAAGAATCACATGAATCCCACATGGCCTCCACATGAAGCACGTGAACTCCACAGGAATCACATGAATCCCACAGGAATCAAAAGAATCACATGAATCCCACAGGAATCAAAAGAATCACATGAATCCCACTGGAATCAAAAGAATCACATGAACTCCACATGAAGCACATGAACTCCACAGGAATCAAAAGAATCACATGAACTCCACAGGAATCAAAAGAATCACATGAACTCCACAGGAATCAAAAGAATCACATGAACTCCACAGGAATCAAAAGAATCACATGAACTCCATACGAATCCCACAAATCCCACATGGACTCCACAGAAACTACCACTTTAATATTGTGTCTTAGCAAAATGTGTCAAATGTGCCTTCAAATACATCACAATGTCATACTCTATCAAGAATAACACAAAAGAAAACGTTCTCATCCGCATCTCGTCTCGTCCTGATGAAAAACCAACTCAGTGAAGAATTAGTTAAGGGATCCGTTTCCTCTCAACAGTTTTCTCGCACTGGCACACCTCTTAGCTAACAGGGAAGTAAGGACATGAGGGAAGAACAGAAAAAACAAGAACAGCATACTCCGAGTTGAAGACTGAATCAGAAAACGAACACTGAGCCCCTTAAAGCCCCGACTCCTTCAGTATCATGGACTCGTACACGAGGAAAATATGCTTTAAAACACCTGGAGCCAAACACAGGCACAAAAACACTTTCCCGTCCCCTCATCACTATTTTTATAACACTCTTACACCCAGTCAACTCCCAGCACAGGGTTAACGTCTGACAGGTTTGATTTAAGGACACAGGTTTAAAAAAATAAAATAAAATAATAAAATAAAATTAAAAAAAAAAAAAATCACAGGGTTAGCATAAACCCAAGCCTTTGATATTTTTTCCCAGCTTAGAGTCAGCGAGCCTCCATCGTAAAAAGATCATGAATATTGATAAGCCTCATATCAGATTTAAGAGTCCCCTGAAGGGCTAAACCAGATCAGGACGAGATTGCCTGTAGACGTAGGGAGCGTCAGAGTGGGGGCAATTCTGAAGCGCGTCGGCGTCTGGGCGACTCTGACGCACCCGGGTTAAAAGGTTTGTAGCTCAAACATCACTCACCTCACCTGGATTAATGGAGTCTTTTTCATCGTTTCCATCTATACTTGGAGTGACCAACAGTGCACCATGTGACCTCTTGTTTCCTTGGAGCATTACCCAAGGATGGCTTACTAAGTAAGTTACCATGGAGACAAGCCCACATCGTCACAATTTCTGTGGCTCCTAACAGAACATGATGTCCCAGTCAGCGTGGGCACTTAGAATACCACACACACACACACACGGACATGGGGGAGAAAGTTTGTTGTCGAAACAACTTGTCAAGAATCAAACCTAATCCTCGATAGAAAACCTCATAAAAATTTTTTAAAAAATCTAATTTTCACATAACAAGACACTTCTTCATGATTTGTGCCGCCACAGAAATTCAGAAGTCAACCTGCCTGTGTACGTCTATATTCATACACCGAGGCTGCGATCAATAAACCCGGAGAGATCAATTCTGCCTCTATTCTTGCACCATTTCGAACCTGAAACCTTTTCCTGCTCAGGATGCAGCTGCACTGTATGCGTTCTGCCGTCCTTTTTATTCCGCCTGTTTAGCTCGCCGCCGCAATTCCTCCCCAGTAATCGAGAAAAATGAGGCTGAGTGAGCAAAACAAACAAAACAAAATGAGCCAGCTGAGCTCTCTGGAGAGAGAATACCGAGAGAAAAGAAAAGATGGGGGAGGGGGGGGGGAGAAGTGGAGTGTGTAGGATGGCCGTCCGCTAGGACACACGATGCTTCAGAGAACACAAGGAGGTCCTGATAAATGAGGAAAGGCACATCTGTATATACACACACACACACACACACACACACACGACAGGTGCTGGAGCTTCCCGCCAGACATCAGTGTGACTGAATCCCTAGTGGATGGATTTAGCTCATGAGCATGTGCTTATGCAGACTGGGTGAAGAGACACCTTCTGTCAAACAGCTACACACAGTCCCACACACACACACACTCCAAACACTCACATGCTCATACAGCCACGTGAAGTCACGGGAAGCTCCACGGCCATGCTAGGACTTACGTCTGCGCCGTGTACAACGTGATAAAGACGTGAGGTTGGAATGCGGGTGAGAACGACCTCAGAGGTTTCAGTTTATATGAGGGACTCGCAGATCGACACAACACTGACTAACAACATAGCACGGGCAGGCGTGTGTCTGTGGGAACAACAAGGAGACAGACACACACACACACGCTCAGAGTTAGTTTAACACGAAGAGGATTGCTCACGAACACCAGTTTGCCTGATGGAGCCATTACAACGGAAATGAACACACTGTCAGAAATGTTTACCCATATTTTACGATGTGATAAAGTGTCTTACCATTGATATCGCCAATCTTTTCTGTCCTTTTGAATAATACTTAAATGTCTTTTTTAAATAAACACACACCTCACTGATGGCCGCTGACCTCGCGTGAAAGTTTGAAGAAAAATACTTGTTTTCTCCTTTCAATCTGAAATATTATTTAGTTAGTTTCTGCTATAAATGAGATTATTTTTAATATTTAAAAAAAAAACAAAAAAAAACATTTATTGCTGTAGACAAATTTTTTTCTTGCTAAGAGTTTATTAGTAAACCTGAACATCGTGATGCATATTGTTGATCATAGAACGATATCACGGTGTGATCTTTTTGATACATCGCCCACCCCTAATCACCTATAAACTTCATAACGCTGAGAACAACAAACCTCGCTCAAATGGTATATTGTCTGTTCAAGGCTTTGGACAAGGACGTGGAAAAACGTTTAAGTCTGCAAAAAACAAACACAAAGACTGTGTCGTATGAAAGAAGCGTTAAAAATTCGGAACTCGTTTTCCGTGCCCGTTTTCTACTTTATACGATGGGGAATACAAAAAGCAACAATCAAAACACAGCTGCAAGCAGCAATGAGGGGGGGGCCAAGCAAACTTCATGCCATTTTGTCAAGGACATGGTTGGCCAAAATGTGTGTTCACTTCCTGTTTGGAGGCTTCACTGCCAAATTCGACAGGCTGACCTTTTCCGAGGCTTTTTGTCTGAAGCTCATCCGTGCCAGCTCTGATGATGAGGTTTGTGGAACCTTGAAATGCTTTATGATTTTGGATTAAATCAAACTAATTTGGTAACACGCAAGGTTATGTTTGGTCTTTGGGATCTCTTACGATCTCCACAGACAGAACAACCACTTACGTAAGGCCAAATGCGTAAAGGTCACCAGCAGAGGCAGATGTATGGATCTGTAGGAAGACACTGGAACAACAGCTAAACGACGTCCAGACACGGCCTTGTTATAGCCGTATAGGGAGGTCATGTTCAGGGGATGTTCTAGAAATGTCAGAAATGTAGAGAAATGCACAAACACTGTGAACAAGTGATGTAAATTTGCTGAAAGTGTTTAATATGGTTCAAGTTTGGGAACACTTCCGTTCTGTTTGCATTCACCTCCTAGCCACAAACCTACTGTCCTCATTTAGCGATCGGCACGGTCATGTCCAGCAAGTTGCCATCAACTTGTCCGTTTTTTTCCCGGGTCAAAAACAGATGAACGATCAAATTACACACCTAAGAAACAGCACAGGACAGAACAGAACAATATCTACAGCACCGCAATCAAAGTCTAGCCTGTCCTAAAAAACGTTAAAAATGCAGAGGTGATAAATAACTCATACATGAAACAAGATGGAAAGGATGATTCCAATGGATTCTGTTCACTTTCAAAATATTTTAAACACTTCAAAACAAAAAAAATCCAACTTAAAGAAAGAAAAAGAAAAAAAAAAAGAAACTAATCCATGAACATTCTTGGTTTGTGGCGTGGAAGCACGAACGTGTTCAGTGAGGGATGATCACTCGTCACAAAACAGAGGAGAGCATATCCTGAATGTGAACCATACGGAAACTACAGGCAAAACACCTTTGATACGGAGTCAGTACAACCTGACTGATCCAATTTACACAATTATGATGAACGGTAACCGGACGCTAATCTCTCTGACGAACAACGCACATAATTAGACACTTTTTTTTCCTAAAGCAGATCATTAACCGGACACGATGTGGAAAAATGACCTCACTGAAAAAAAGAAAGGAGAAAACAAAAAAACAAAAAAAAAAAACCAAAAAAAAAAAACACGATCCTGTTTTAGTCATAATTCTGTGAAATATCTTGGGAATTTCAAACATGAGGTCTAGAATGGCTGATTTCACACGGCTTTGATCTGATTAGTGTGGATCGTTCTTGGAGTAGGTGAAGGGTCTTTAAGAATTCTCCAGTTCTATAAAGCTAGTCCACTAAAGAGAATCTTTCCTCCCTGATTTTCTCTGTTAGTTACTCTTAGCCAGTTCCCGCCTACCAGTTAGGTTTCTTGATTTTACGACAGCCACCAAAGTTCTTCCTCCGAGACGTGCAAAGCCAACACGATGCTCATGCTGCATCAAGACGCCATCTATCCTCTTCTGCATACATGAGCTCACAGATCGTCTAGTGTAGCTGTGCTTGACAGCGGACAGAAAGTTTGCCCCTCCCAATATTGCTCCCATGGACTCATAACCGGTTATGTACAGCTATACAGTTTTTATTTTTTTCTTTCGCTGCACTTGAAAACCTGTAGCTCGAAGTTTAACATTGTCTTTGCACCAACATGATCACCTAGTAAACCTGGTAAATCACATATGCTTTGCTGTAATGCTTCGAGTCTAGATTGTGCACATGATGCGTTACCTTGGCTGAGGTCTCAAACCAGCCCAGGAAGCCGGCCTCCTTGCAGAAGTTGTCCATAAGTGAGGCGTTATTAGAGACTTCTTTCTTCTGGTCACATTTATTAGCCAGCAGGACGGACGGGATGGGGTTCCCGTTGGCTAGTCTCACCTTGCTGTCCAAGTCGTGCTTCCACTTTGACACAGCTTCGAACGTGGAGCTCCTGGTCACGTCGAACACCACGAACGCTCCCACGGCCTCCTTATAGTACACTCTGGTCATGTTCCCGAAGCGCTCCTGACCTAAACACAACCAAAGACGCATATTAAACCTGCTGCTGGTATACACATTTGTTCAGTCCTTAACATTTCAGTAAAAACAAAAAGGCATTGTCGCATCGTGAGGGCCCATATGGATCAGATTTCAGCTCCACTAATTTTCTCATTCCACCAAGATCCTCGCAGCGCCCCAAGGCTGGCGTGTAGCCTGATTCCAAACGACGGCTCGTCTCATCCCTGTTAAACCGGCGACGTACAGCCTGGCATCACATTACACTGGAAACGACATCTAACCAAATTAAGCAGGGGAAAAAAAAACGAAAGGAAGAAAAGAACAAAAAAATGACTGGCAGAGATGCGCTAACAAAAACACTGCGCTTAGACAGATATTTCTGGCCTAAACGTGGAACTCAAGTGAGGTTCCTGCTCATCTAGTAAGACGAGACAAGAAGCAAAGCTCGGTCTGAAACCTGGTGGCTCCTCAGCAGTAGCTGCTATCAAAACAAAACACTGACTGCTTGTTCCTCACACACACACACACACGCACACACACACACACACACACACACACACCTTTGAATTTATGAACAGACTTGAAACCCCAGAAAATCAAATGTGTGTGATGCGATACCAAGCTGAGACAGAGCAGGGATGACGAATAAAGTGTAAGAATGGAATACGTGAAAGGCTTGCTGTAAGGCTGCAAGAAAATGGCAGTTCTGTGACCTGCAACAAAGAAATGGAAATGAAAGGAAACTTGACCTTCATCCTCGTCGGACGCACGGCAGCCGTAATGAAAAGTGAGCAGGAGGGAAACTAGACGGAAAGACAGCGCTCTGGTACAGTGGTTCCCAGCTGGAACATTTTGACCTAAAAATATGAAACAGGTCCACGACGCAGTGTCAAACCGAACACTTTCTAATGCAAGTTTTTGTTTCGTTTTACTGCGCCGACAGCACTGACACACAAAATCAACAATGAAAACTGGCAGCCATGTGGACATTAGACTACTGATTTGTGAAAGGATTACACTCCTCTAATGTTGTGGTTTTTTGTTTGGGCTTTGTTACTGCTTGCTCAAGAATCACCTAAAAACCTCCCATCCATCTGACCTTTCACAACTGCCCCCGCTGGCACGCTGTTCCTGACTATACAGCGGATAATGTTACACTCACACCCTCTCTCTCCTTAAACCTGAAAGGTTGGAAATGCTCTTTTTAGGTTCTGAATTACTAAATACTTAATACTAATTCAAACGCATATATTTACTAATGAGCCTATAATTATAGGCAAAAAATATTTCGCTTTCTTAAGAAAAGCACATCTGGAGAAGGCCAAGTAATATTTTTATTGTAAATGTCAATGTTTCAGATACAGCGAACCCCCGCGATATCGCGGTTCACCTATCGCGGGTTCGGTGCATCGCGGATTTTCACATTTTGATTCGCGGAATTTTTTGGCTTTCACGGGACTCTGGAATATAAAATATAAAAT
>JAQMCW010000012.1:20314564-20325743 GCA_030068335.1 Chrysichthys cranchii
ACAATGCAATGTCACATTTCTGCGAAATCCTCAAAAGGAGGCAAAAGCAGCCATCATTGGATAGTTTCCTTGTTAAACTCGCACAAAAAGAAAAAGATCCCAGTGAGTCGACAGAGTGTAGTGATTCTGTGAGTTGTAGTGAAAGTAACACACAATAATCCTCCTCTCGGTCATGGATCTGCCCAGACAAAGTGCGTGTGCAGCACACCCGTTTCGGGCACTCCCAATAGAGGTGCATGCCGGAGGACTCACTCGAATTATGCTCGCAATCCAAGGTTCCACTGTATATATAAATCAAAGACTGGATCAGAAAACAGTTCTGCTAGTGTGATAACATGAGTGCTGTGTACGGCGTTCTGGTGCAGTTCACTCAGACCGTCTGGATGAGGTGCACTTAGTTGCACTCATGCACAATGCGATTGCCAACCGTGCCCAGGCACAAAACTCAAACGTCATGATGTGCACATTTCAATTCACTGGAGAACATCTGGGTTAATAAGGGCTCTCATCTTATTGATGAACGCAGATTGAAGTCGGCCAGTAAAGCTGCCATGTCAGTTATTTCCAGAAAAATCTTATGTATGCGGCATGACTCACCGAGAATCGCTGTGCTGCATCATTAATAAATCTTTCCAGCATGTGAGTGGACCAAATAACACACAATGTAAAAACAGTCGCAGTCTCTTCAGCAGAGGAGAGGTGAGGGGGAACACTGACTTGTGTTGGTGTTAAAATGACAAAAAGCTTTGATGTGCTGTCTTTCTGCATTCTGACTTTGATGAGGCAAGCGCTGCGCAACACCTCACTCTCGCCTCCAGCAACACCTCACTCTCGCCTCCAGCAACACCTCACTCTCGCCTCCAGCAACACCTCACTTTCTCCTACATCCTCCTTTCTCCTCCACAAACACCTCACTTTCTCCTCCACAAACACCTCACTTTCTCCTCCACAAACACCTCACTTTCTCCTACATCCTCCTTTCACCTCCATAAACACCTCACTTTCTCCTACATCAACACCTCACGTTCTGCTACATCCATCTTCCTCGAAAAACATGCTCAAATAATAAAGAACACCATCATTCTGGACCAGTTGACCTCATCTTCTACTACTAATTTTTCCACTTTGTCCTCACTCCTTCAAGGAGATGTTCGTGATTGTCTTTCACTGTAAATGCTGTGTGTGTCTGATCTTTGTAAATGGTGCATCAGTATAAACCCTACATCAGTACACAGTGGGTCATTACATTACATTTATCTCATTTACACACCTGAGCAGTAGAGGGTTAGAGACCTTGCTCACAGCCAACCAGCAGCAGCTTGGCTATAGTGTGCTCTGAACTCAACATCTTAGCCACTGTGCTCCTGCTTCCCAACCAGAGCCATGTTTCAGGCAGGCGAGAACTGGTGCGTTTCTGGATTTCTCGGCAAGTACCATCACCAGAAACTCATGAGACCAACTACAGGAAGCCAATATACTTACTGTAAAGGCAATGCTTCCTGGTAGTTATTTCCACACACAGTAGACTACTCCAAACTAATTACACGAAGGCAGACAGCAAAATCTCTCAACATGCAAACATGGGTTTGAATTCACTGTTAAAGTCTGACAACAAAGTTGGTCATTAACGAATACCAAAAAACATGACTTAACGACACCAAACTTCTTTACCGTATCGGTTTTCTGCTCCCAAGAGCTCTAGTGCTTTGTACAGTGAAAGAAAAAAAACCCACCCAAAAGACTCGTGTGTAGTGCAGTAAAATATAGTATCCACTTATCTGATTGAGTCTGGTTGAGCGGCATTCCAAGAGTTCCTATATTTCCTATAGCCACACTGGGATGTCTCGCTGTGCGCATCACTCGCTCGTCTTTGCTCACCGTGTAAAAGTCCACTTCCTAGTTTAAACCTGTTACTACAGTACTGCCGATGTTAGCGCCATCAGCGGACACAGCAAAGGACACTTTTCCGGAATAGAACTTATGACTTAAAATATGAACGCTCCTCAGATGAAACTGAAAAGGAAAAAAGGGATGCCGATTTTACCGGGAGCGCCTTTAGTTAACAGAACCGTACACATCGATGTTAGCGAGCGAGCTAGACGACGTGAACCTGTACATATATTGAGTGTGGGTTCTTTGGGATGCATTTCTGCTAACAGAGCAAAACATAAACAGAACATCTGGCCACACTGGGTCTGAAATGTCACTTTCTCATTATCAAGATCATATTTATAGACCCGCTGCCACAAAACAGGATCGTTATCAGAACGGGGGGGGGGTAATCAGTGGTCCACTTTTCCCCCTTAGAGCAAAGAGTCCGTGCAAATCAAACGTCTAATGACTGGTCTCCTTTATCCTGTGAGGAAACAGTTCCATCATTAAGGGGTGTGGCCTCAGATGACCCCACCTCCTCATGTAGCACAAGATGAGTGAGAGTGCTGAAGATTAAAATCATACGCTATGGCCTTCACAGTCATCAAATCTCAACCTCATGGGAGATTTTGGGCGATTTTGATGCGACATGCTAGATATCGCTCTCCGCCACCACCGCCGCCATCATCATCAAAACGGGAAAGAGGGAAAATCTATTGGATGAATTCCCAAGACACTTCTGGAGAATCCGTGCCAGGCCACACTGAAGCTGTTCTGCTGGCCGGAACAAGACACTGTGTTTTTTCTTTCCTTCAGTTTCTCGTGGAGAGATGTTTTGACTGTGATCAAATGATGATAGCGACTGCCCAGGCAACAATCGAGCAGAATCGACGTTTCTTGTTGCCAATGACAGAAATCTTCCTCAAATACTTCATTCCCGACCCCACAACACTAAGCCATCCCTGACTCAAGAGGCCTTCGGTCATTTTCATTAGGAATTCATGCTCGTGCGCCGGCATCTATCTAGAGAAAAAGGCAGACTTAAAGAACACAAATATTTCCTGCGTTTTAACATCATACGTGGCCTGCTCTCACCTCTCCTTTCTTTTGTTCATTTTTTCCAGCGCGAACGTTGTTTTTCCTGAATCCAGACTTGCGAGAGGAGCTGTGGAATGTACAGCTGTTTGGCACATGTATACGGCCAAGCGTTTTAACTTTCGCTTTTGTAAAGGCCTCGGACCCGCTGCACGGCATCGTGTCCCATCTGGTTTTTGACCCTGTACCAGCTCATGCTTTAGGCATGGAATGGTAGGTGAAGGAGGAGATGCATGCTGCTCCCTCCCCCCATCTCTACAAATTAAAACCAGATTTTAGACTGCGAGCGGGAAAGGCTGAACCTCAAAGCACTAACGTTGCTTATCGAAGTCCTGTGGGACACATGCGCACACGCACGTGCGCGCGCACACACACACACACACACACTGACTAAGTAGGAGCTGGCTTTAATGCAGTGAGTGACGCACCTAAATGGCACATTATTGTGAACCCAAAGCACACCTGCGGCCAGCTCCAACGTGAAATATGTTAGAAGCTCAAAAACAGACGAATGGCATAATTCCGATCTTCTGACTCAAAGTTCATACTGGGCACAGGCCAGAAAGACCTCACAGGGAAGAATTTAACGAGCTAATCGTATCTAAAGCAAGAATAAATGCAGAGGGACAAATCACTTGCCCAGGTATCTAACCAGATTTCACATCTGGGCACTCCCCCCCCCACCACACACACACACACACACACTCACACACAAATAGCTTCCCAGGATGGTTAAACAATCTGACAGAAAGTACAGACTCTAGTCAACTTTTTTTTGTTTTGTTTTGTTTAAGGCCATAAACATGATGTGCTCCATTAAACACTTTGTTAGAAATTAATATTGTTCATAAATGCTCATTGTTCATTCATTTCCCTTAATGCCATTACACACCAGATAGGACAAAAAACTGCGAATGGAAAGATTTGTGCGAAATTTTGCGAGTATGCACAACATGTCTGATGGAAATATTTAATAATAATCAATTAGCTTAATATTTTAATGGCTTCATGCCCTGACGGTCATGCTCTCAAAGTGAAAGCTCTGGGTAAGCCCATTGCTAGAATGGAGTCTACAACAGGGAGAGTTTTAGGATCTCGTTCAGGAGTTGAAGCTGTACCAAAACAGGTTCAGACGATATCTTAGGATGACTCTGGCGGAGTTCGAAGCTCTCTTGGGCTTCCTGGCTCCTCACTTGAGGAGACTCCATACAAACAACAGACAGCCCAGTGATCTTGAACAACGCCTGGCAGAGTGTTTAAGACGATATTCTATATTTTGGCCCCACGTTTATAACAACTGAGATGACAATATACAATATAGAAACTCCGCTCTTTCTTCATGGGAAACGCAAACGCTCCCTGTTTTCCACTAAACATCCCCCTGTTCATTTCAGCACCAGAGTTAAACATTAGACTAGCCTAACAATAAGTGGGATGTTTTGAATGATGTTTCTCAGGAACACACATTTGATTGGTCAGATAATCGTAATGACTCATAATGAACACGTTTACACCGCATTTTATTCTTGGGGTGTAAAGACTAACGAGAGTACATGTATTTAACGACCTGCGTGAAAATTCAGACTTGACTGACTTGAATTTGAGAACCTTTAGTCTGCATTAACATATTTAACAAGCCACCCGGCTCACTGTGTGTTAGACTTCTGGACAACCAAACCACAGAACTGAGCACAACACTGGAGCTCCCAGTTTTCTGGTGGATTAGCTAAAGAATTCAGATTTCCCCCCCCATATCAGAACTGCCATCATATTAATTTCCAAATATACTGCACCTCCTTCTGGGCAACATAAAGACATATAGTACTATACTAATTATTCCTTTAATGTTTGGCTTTAAAAGTTGTGTCTTAATGATCACAAATAACACAAAAGTCAAACAGTATACAAAAGACAGTGTGATGTACAAACACTTGCATCACCCTTGACATACAGACAGACGGATGGACTTCATTGAGTCTGCAAAGGAAACGGTGACGTTCCAGCAGCACAATCACACTGTAGAGTACGGACAACAAGAAAAAGGAAAAACAGAATAGCAGCTCAGAAGAAAAACACACGGAACATGTCCCACCGAGGTGAGGTGAGGTGAGGTGATGAACAGTGTTCCAGCAAAAGGCAGGAACGAATCCCTGACCCGTTCTTTATGACAGGGGAGCAGAAACCACTTTATGAACAGCCTTAAATGTTTCTCATCCACTGAACAGCTTTTATATCATCATATATCCTTTAACAGTAATACTCAGTAAGATTTAATCTGACATTTGGGCTGTGGCAGAGGAAGAGCAGACACGGGATTACTTCCAAAACTCACTCACTCGCTTATTCATCTTCTGCCGCTTAATCCTGTTCAGGGTCGCAGGGGGGAAAGCTGGAGCCAATCCCAGCTGACTTTGGGTGAGAGGCGGGGTACACCCTGGGCAGGTCGCCGATCCACCGCAGGGAGACACACAGATACAGACAACCATTCACACTCACATTCACACCTACGGGCAATTTAGAGTAGCCAATCAGCCTAATCCCCTCTGTGCATGGCTGCGTTCCAATATCTCCAATATCTTCCAATAATACTTTCATGAGTAACACTTAAACGTAGTACACAGTCCGCACTTACTAAGTGGGCAGATTTCAGTACGTAAGTGTTGTTCCAAATCGCCTACTCCATGGCGCACTTACCGGAAATTACGATCACAACTGCCGCGCCGTCATCCCACCAAAAACATCCCGACTTTGAACAGCGAACAGATTTCTAGCTTGAAAAAAGGACTCCGATAATGCAGGCTGTGTGGCAAATCCGTTCTGGTAGCCATTTTTCTTTTATTTTTCGAGCCGAGTTGGGTCCGCCTCTTCCGCTACGTAGCTAAGATGGCGGCCGTTGAGTGCGAAAAGTGTACATTGTTCCACACTCCAAGATTTGACCGTTATGAGGGCACCATCCGGGTCCTTTCAGTACACTTATTTTCACCGCAATCGTAATGGGAACGCCCTACGAACTCAAACTAAGCATAGTAAGTACAGAAAGTATGGATATTGGAACGCAGTCTTGGCCTGTATCTGGGCGATTTCGTGTAATTGGCTGATCGGACAACCGTGTGAATAAGCAGGTGTTCTTATTAAAGCGCCTATTGTGACTGTGATATTTAACTTGGTTATTTTGAAATGATTCATTGCAGCTTGCATGAGAATCATCCTTAGCTCATATGCCACGGTGCTAGTTCTCGACAAGAAGAGACCTGCCAGATGAATGAGAATCCATCCCTGGTTTAATCTGTCAGCAGCGCTTGTGGGAATGCAAGCTATTTGTTATTGAGAAAATGGAAAGTAAAGACCCAAGAAGGAAGAATGGCAGCATCAAGGTGTAAATAGCACATAACCTCTTGAACACACACACACACACACACACATACAAAGAGCCACCATGGAAACTTATGACGCAAGAGTTTTGCAATATCTGCCTACTATGCTCTCCTTTGCTTCTACCCTTCTAATAAAACGAAGAAGCAGCAACCCTGACACGCGGTAAGGAGGTCCAGTTTGTAACACCCTCGAATTCTGATTGTGCCACTGCAAGCTTACGGAAATAATCCTGCAAATTCACTGAAATCACTCGGCGCTGCTTTCCACCCTCGTCACGGTTCGAACTGTTCGGTCTTAACATAAGTACGTCCCAGAGGGGGCTGTACAGAAACATTTGTAAGCGATCCACTTTTGTTCGTATGATTTCATCATTAGAAGCCTGGTGACCGAAAACGACTCATCTTAATAGCGTGTAATCGATCCTTGGTCTCGGTTTCATTCAGTTTCATTCAACGTGCAGCATTTTCAGGACGCTGAGGATGACAATGAGGAGTGGGTATTGGATACCTATTTCGGGGCTCATCTCGATAAATGCTACCGGTCAATAGCGTGGGCCGTCCTTGCTGCTCTTAAGAGTGAGTCAGGGTGTGAAAAGAGGTCTTTTATGTCTCCCATGGGCTCATGATGTCAAGGATCAATCGTCATTCATCACCGATCCATACCTTCTTCAATCTCCCAATGACTCAGTCACTAGTGGCTGCTAATAGCAGTGATTACATTTTAAATTAAACAAAAACCACCACCACGCACAAAAAGTTACTTCCATATGTCCGGTTCAGCAACCCAATTATTTTATCTAAAAGGTCAGGGTAATGCAAACCTCTCTAGAACAATGCACCAGTAAAACACAACAAAACAAAACAAAAAAAACACCCACAAACAATGCCAGACTAGATGATGACTTCCTGTATTTCTTGGCAATAAAACAGTCATGGCAGCAACTGAGAACACCGGAGAGAGAGAAAAAAGAAGAAGCAAAGGAAATAACGAGAACGAAAGCCAAGGAACAAGGGAAAGTCTTCGCCCATAGCCATGGCAAGCACAAGTTTTTCTTTGCACAGTTCTAATCGTGGTTATGATCTCGTGGGTGTGTTGTCATAGAAACAGGCCAAGCCAGACAAGCCAGCTGCAAGTCCCCCCCGTATACCACGAAACAGCGCTGCACTTCAGACACTGACCAACGCCAATGTCCCTCATCTCACTCACAACACCATTAATGAAGGCAGCGCAGAGACAGGGATGGGGCAAGGAGCGTGCACAGGGCACATCCCTTACGAAGCTGGTCATTTAACCCAACTAGGTTTAAAAACACTGGACAGATTTTAGAGAAATTTCTTCGCGAATATGAACTGACAAGCCATTTGGACTGATTAGCTGATGACCGAAATATAGTCTGAATTCACAATAGAGTCCTTCGGCACTCTGGCATGTAAATGAATTATCATTTTGCATGGATATGCAAACAAATATTGCACAAGTTATGACAAAAAAAAAAAGGAACCGATGATAGAGTTCACACTTTCCTTCCAAATGTAATAAAGTGATAAAAGGCAAAACACCCACACGTCTTCAACATTTGCATCAACTGGATATTCATTAGGGAATACAAGTTAACGGGGTTAAGCTGAATAGTTCCCTCGAACTTCATCAGTATTTCCAGCCACACCAAGTCACCATATACTGACGTTAAATATTCAGCAGGACCAAGGTCATGTTTTAAAAACAAAACAAAAAAACAAAAAAAACCAACCACCACCAGTACAACTGCTAAAAGTCACAAACACCTTCATGTCAGCATCCGCAATCTCTTTCGTCCTGGACTGGTCAAGACCGTCTTGAAATGTGTCCTTTCACACTGTTTCCTGTCCTCCGTTTTAAGATCGAGAGAGAAGTAAGGGCGTTATCGTCTCTCTTAAATTGAGAGGACGAGGATCTGGATTTCTCAGGAGCTCCAGGGTTGTAATCTGCTCATCTCTCGTTCAGGCAGCCCAAGAGGAGTATAGCTATTCTGGGCTGCAGTGGGAGGACAAAGCCCTGGTTTCACTCAGGCTCCAACTCGTCTTCACTGAAAGTCTCGATTACAGTCTTTCTAGTCAGGGTCATTATAATCATTAGATCGAGAGAGCGACAGACAGAGAGACAGAGAGAGAGAGTGTGAGAGAGTGAGTGAGTGTGTGTGCGTGTGTGTAAAAAACACTTTCAAGTTCTTCCACCAAAGTGCCAATTACTTGCTTGATTAACAGGGTTAATAGAGGGCGTACAGTTCGACACTGATCTGTTCAGTTTAAGTTAATACTGGTTTGGATGGAGAGCAGTCAGCTGAAACTATGCAAACACATCTTAGCACTTCACAGGCACACAGTAGTTTGGGTTAACTCTGGGTTATACCAAGACAGAGTTCCGGAAGGAATTGTGGGTAACATGTAAGGTCAGGGTATCGTTCCTTTCACTACCAGCAGCTTTAAAACTTGAACTAGACAATTAAATCATTTCTTCATCCTGAAATCACTCCATCTATCTAAAACCAAAGGCAAACAATCTCATCCATCCCCAGGTTTCTGTTGATCCCCAACTTTCCCCAGGTCTCTTTATTTATTTCTCCTTTGAACAAAAACCACAAGATCTAAAAAATACAATATCTTGGTAGAGAAAGCTCTAGATTTGGGTCAGGCAACGAAGGGGGCACACGGACAATTTGCACAATTTGTCTTGGTGTCTCGTTTTATAGAGACAGGACTCTCGGTCCTGAAGAGATTTTCCAGAACACACTTCATCATTCAACCCAGTGGCTTATGCAGAATTCATTCGAGCTCTCAATTCAAGATGTGGTATGGCTGCAATTTCAATAACCCTCAACACCCTGAGGCCGTCACATGGAAGTCTACGTCACCTTCTCCAAAAACAACACGTTATTGATGGGAAGGAAATCTGACCAAAGCTGTTTACATGTATGACCACTGAGATCTCGTGACACGACATGCTCCCAGAGAAATTCTTGGAATCCAATGTGCTACGATCACATCTTTTCATCAAAACATGACAGCTTCTCAACCGGGGTGCAAAAAGCCATGGGCTAGACGGCCTGCCTTTATGGCTTATTGATGTGATGGTGAGGGGAAGAGCGTACAACACTCACAGGCAAGCATCTGTGATGCTGCACCATCAGAATACATGGTCCCTGGGGGTTTCACATGACATCAGCAGGGGTCACCAACACCACAATCAAGCTACATTTGCAGTCCACATACATAGCCATGGTGTGTTTTGAGAATTGTTGAATCTTGCAGGAGTCGATGCTGACAATGAATAGTGTAAAAAAAATATATCCACGGACATGGCCTGTTCCAAGTAGTTTAAGTTGCTGGCAACGACAACACTGTAGCAACTGTTAGTTGAATAATCATTAGCTTCAGTGATGGCAAGCTAGGACCAAGAAGTGTCACACGATGAGATCATCAAGATTACTAACTATATACAACATTTTAAAAATACCCATAAAGAACCCCTCAACTAGTCAGCAAGCAACTACCAGTTGCTCACTAGTTAACCTAGATCGGTTGCCAAGTACCCACATTTGAATCACAAATGACGAAGATAGTTTATTGAAAAAATTACTGCTGATTCTACATTTGACTGTTTCAGGAACATGGAATTAGCTCATTTTAAGTCATAGCAATATTCCTTCCCACCCACTAGCTTGTTCTCCATTATCACATGACAGGGAGTCATGGGGCCTCTCCCTCCGACAAACAGGCAAATACTTAAGCTTACGGTACTAATATTTATGAGTTAATCACTGAAAAAAAACCCTATGCCCATTACTGGAGGTGTGCATCAGGATTGGGTTACCGCAGAACATGAAAACAAAGGTTGTGAGAGGTTTTTAACACATTTGGATGTGGGAGCAGGGGTCAAAATGAACAGCCACACTGATTAACATGGAAGCATGTTAGATGCGACACGTTTACCAAATTCATTCATTCATCTTTAGTATCACATTTATCCTGGTCAGGTGTCTGTGTGGAGGCAGGAGTAGTGAAGTGTGTCCGCAGGAGTGGGCAAGATTAGTCAAATGTGTCGATAGAAGCGAGTGGGATTAGTCAAGTGTGTCTGCAGAAGTAGGCAGGATTCATCAAAGGGGTCAGCAGACTTGGATGGGATTAGTCAAGATCTTCTGTCAGACTGAGAGGGGTTGGTCAAATGTGTCTGTGGGAATAGCTGGGATTGCTCAAGAGCATCTGTAGGAGTAGATGGGATTGCTCAAAGGCATCTGCAGGGACAGGCAGGATTAGTCAAGACAGTCCACGTGAGCAGGCAGGATTGGTCAAAAGTGCCTGAAGGAACAGGTGGGATTGGATAAGAGAGCCTGTGGGACTGGGCAGGATTGGCTGAAAAGGTTTGCAGGAGTGGGCAGGACTGGTAAGAATTCCTTCAGGAGGAGGCAGAAGTGGGAGCACTCTGGCCTGTAGGTGTACACGTCTGTCCAGGTGGTAACCACAAGTTGCAATTATAGGAATTTTTCGGAGCTCCCTGATTTCTTCTGCCAAAAATAAACTAAGGCAACTGGCATCCAAAGAAAGAAAGTTTACTTTCAGTTTACAGCTAATTTGACTTTATTGCAAAAGATATCTTATAATTTCTCCTAAATTTTAAATTGCTGTCATCACCATAGGCTTGCTCATTAGGGATATATCTAAGGATAGGTTTATCGATTAATAAGCTTTTAACAGAAAAAAGTGATCAGCAGCAGGTGATAGCTCGCGTTTTCTTCCTGATCGTGGCAGTGACAAGACAGTGCCATGCACTTTATACTTACAAACAATTGTTTGCACTGTTG
>JAQMCW010000012.1:20325843-20340294 GCA_030068335.1 Chrysichthys cranchii
GATTGTGTGTGTGTGTGTGTGTGTGAGAGAGAGAGAGAGAGTGTGAGTGTGTGTGAGAGAGAGATTGTGTGTGTGTATATGTATGTGTGTGTGTGAGAGAGAGAGTGTGAGTGTGTGTGTGTGTGAGAGAGAGAGTGCGCATGTGTGTATGCGAGAGAGAGTGCGAGTGAGAGAGAGAGAGAGAGAGTGTGTGTGTGTGTGTGTATGCGAGAGAGAGTGAGAGAGAGAGAGAGTGTGTGTGTGTGTGTATGTGTGTTTGGACATCTGTACAATGGGAGTCTTAGAGATATTTAAGAAGACAGGAAGTTCAGTAGAAAATATTTATTATACAGCATGATTTGTCCTGGCCAAAAAAGAAGAAGAAAAGAAAAAAATAACAGGAAGAAAAGTACGAAAGAAAGAAAATCCTCATTTGTAGCTCTTGACCATGTTGACAGGCGGTAAGTGCATGTTCTTCATGTACAGTACATGAAACAAATCTCCAAACAACTTTCACAAAGAAGACTTGATATTAAAATCAGCAATACTTATTACAATACATAATATCAGCTAAATAACATTTTTTTAAAAGTTGCATTCTAATAGTAGGCTAATATAGGAAACTAAGATTAAAAGAAGTTGCAAATTCATAATCCTACACACTTGTAAATGCTACGAGTTACCACTAGAAGCAACTACTCATAAAGGTTAAAAAGTGAAATATGCAGATTATTTGTAAAAGAAAAGAAAGCATCTGAAGATATTTCAGATGAAATGTACTATACATCCCTTTTCATAGAGGGGGTTATGAGTTATATAAGATGCTTCTAAAACTTAGAAATCTCACATTCTGTTCATATAAACATTTATGGAAAATACAAAGACACCACTTGTGTGTGGATGGGGCAAAAACAAACAATTAAAAATTTCTCATGAGACCAAAAAAAGCTATTACCTTGGCGTTACAAGGGGAAAAAATCCTCATTTAGACTAAAATAGCACTTACTCACTTAACAATATAATAAAAGCCTTTCGCTGCACATCTCCCCCAAGCAAGTGCTAAAATGACCATTACACTCAGATCGCTGTCAGAATTGCAGGATCTCACACACACGTGCGCAGACACACACACACGCACGCACACACATGTACACACAAACGTCTCACAGGAAACGATTTGTTCATAACCATGTCATGTTGTGTGTCTGGAGCTGGATCAATCACAGGATCAATCACCAGCAGTAAACAAAATCTAGATCTTGTTCTTGGGCCATGGTTTTGCCATGTCGCGGCACTCTCGATAGCTTAAAGCTAATTAGTCTTAGTCTGGATTTTGTGGATGGTTCCAGCTTGATGGTTGTAGTCTTGACCTCAGCGTGTCTTTATCTGCATCACATATCTTCACCACTCTATGTCACATTGTATGTGTTTGCACTAATTCCATCGAGGATATGTTTTATTTATATATAGCAAAATTCATTTACAATGATGTCAGGCTACATAGTCCATACATTACAGACCCAGAGACAGAGTTTCTTGCTTTGTGGTCCATGCAAACAGCAGCAGACTGGTCATTTGGACTCCAATGAGCGCAACGTTTGCCAGCGGATTTTGGTACATCAACAAGTTTGATGTTTTTCCGCTCCAGCTTTTCTATATAACAGTAATCCCAGTCGGACATTCCATTTGTTGTGACTAGCTGTCTCCATTTTATTCCTGACAGGAATGTCTTGTAATGTAAAAAAACCCAAAACAAACAAAACCTATAAGCAAGCAACTGCACTAAGTAGATAAGAGAAATGAACATGAAGTGGGAGCCGGCCATTTTCTGCATCCTGAGCACATGCTCTCACAGTGTAAAAGAGCTTTGTTTGGGTGTGTAGGTCACTTCCTGGGAAGCGTTTGATTCCTTGTCAAGGGCAGGGGATCCTGGGATTGACCTGCCTGAATGCAGAGAGTCCCTGAAAGGCGAGGGCGGCGCAAGGAGAGTAAGCTTGCTTTGAGCCAACTCCTCCTGGACCCCCTCTTCCTCCTCCTCCTCCTCTTCTTCTTCCTGTACAGTACTGTCATACAGGAAGCCATGGATGAGGTCCAGAGCCTCCATTTCTGGACCTTCCTCAGACATCTCCCCCTGCAGGGGCAGAGGTAGCTGATTGGATAACGGATTGCAAGCAGGGCTCACTCTGTTGCCCACCATTTCATCAAAAGCCCTGACATTAGAGCTTAGCGTATCCACTTGGCCCCTGTCTGAAGGGTCAGAGCTGAGGCCCAGGTGAGCAGGTGAGTAGGAGGCCGGCTCCCTTCTATCCGGGGTAGTTCCATGTACGTGGCAGGGGGATCGGCACCTTTCGTCTCCCTCCTCATTGAGGTTGTAGAGAACCTTGGTGTTAGGTTGTGAGCCGTTGCGGTCTGTGTCAAGTCCAGGGTCGTATTCGGGGTGCAGGGGTTGCGAGGCGTTAGTTAGGGGTCGGATGACCGCCGTCTGACTCTGGCCGACTGCTTGCCTCCTCACATGCACAGACAGTCTGTGGAACACACTCGACCCCCTCCCCTGGGGCCGGGCACCTGATTCAGACCATGACACAGACTTTCCATTAGGACTATGAACGAGACAGAGACCCAGCGTTATTCCCACGGGGAATGGGCCAAAGAGCAACAGAGACACACAGAACAATATCATCAGTACAAGATCATCATCATTGTCGTCATCATCATCATCATCATCATCATCCCAACACAGCACTGTTCCTAAATTCAGCCTTACAAACCATCACTATGGGTTAGTTAGTTTTCCTAACTGGGGATCATTCACTTTCTATATTTAAACACTGCATTCCAAACAACTGGGTTAAAACATGCTGGACACTTGGTAGGTAATGGATTGCTGGGAGAGCGTTATGAGTGTCAGACGGCCGACCGCCATCCCCTCCCTACACCGCTCTGTTTGCTCTGAAATTGAACGCGGGCCTTTATGGAATTTCCCTCAGTAATTTCAGATCCCTGTGGCACAGCGCAAAGCCCTGTCAAGGTTTCACGTTGTGCGCACAACGACCGGAAATCAGTGGCGTAATCAAGTTAAGCAGAACGGGCTAGGGACAGAGAGAGGCCTCAGAGCTGAAAGCTGCACTTCAGGTTAGACCAAGCAGGGTAGGGACTGAAGGAGCAGCACTCTTAATAACTGGGTCAATTTTTTTCAGTAAAGGAGGGAGAACGGGATGGGGAGGCAGAGAATTGGGTTAATATCGGGGAGGGGGTGTTACGTGGTGGGTGGGTTGATGAAAATTAGGTTTCGGAGAAACAGACAGACGACAGCTGATTGGAGCCTGGTGCTAACAAAACTCTACATACATACTCCAGTTCGCAGCGAGGAGAAAAACATGGCACAGCTAACATCAGAAAGAAGAAAATATACACAATTGCTAGGAAGGACACCATCAATGTGACCTGTTACTATGAAAGAATTTGTCATTTACAAGTGGACCAGTCCTTACTGCACAGATTTAACACATCCTAAAGCTCTGATCTGTGGCACTGACCCATCATTTTAGCAGTTATAAATGTAAAAATATAGAAAAAAGGTACACTTGCCTCCTAAACGAAAACTCAATGTTGTGTTCTGGTACACTGTCGGAACAAAAGGTACTCAAGTGTTATTTTAGGGTACATAAAATGCTTGCCAAACGAGGACCTAGATAATGTTGTGTACCGTTTAACTATCATTATTCTTATTTTACTTCATAAGTCTGAATTGTTTGTACAGTACTTTGGTGCCTGTAAAGTACCCTTTTTCTGACAGTGTGGACCACATAGCATAGGTATGCCCCTGACTGCCTAATAACACAACCGCTAACCCTAACCTGGTTATGATACATACACTGCATAAGGGGGCAACTCACTTTGTGGTGCTGCTGTTGGCGTTGTTCTTCTTCCTGCGGAACATGTTCAGGAAGCTGTTGCTCTGGCACGCGGCAGCTGCCTTGCCGTCTCCCACGTGCATGCGTACCACGTCCGACGTGGTGAATGCGCTGCGCACGTTGCGTTCCGGCTTGGCGATGATGATGTACATCTTGGGTGTAAACATGCAGCCCAGAGCCACGGTGACACTCAGGCTTACTGAGAATGACGTGGTGATGATCTTGTAATTGGAGCCAAAATAGATGGGCACGAAAGCGAGCCAGATGATGCACGTGGTGTACATGGTGAAGGCGATGTATTTGGCTTCGTTAAAGTTGGCCGGTACGTTACGCGTTTTGAAGGCATAGTAGGTGCAGCTCAGGATGAGCAGGCCGTTGTAGCCCAGTGGTGCCACCATGCCTAGGTTACTGGTGTTACAAATGAGGTAGACTTCCCTAATGCTCGGGTAGCTCTTGATTGGCTCAGGAGGCTCCAGCACAATGAGCACAACCTCCAGGGTGAGCTGTAGGCTGATGAGGATGAAGGCAATGACCACCTGCGCCCAGGCACTCATGAAGCGTGGCTTACGAGTACAGATCTTCTTTTTACTGCCGGCCAGGATGCGAGCAATGCGGTTAGTCTTGGTAACCAACGCTGAGTAGCACATTGCCGACGAAAGGCCCACCAGGAGGCGCTGTAGGTAGCACGAGATCACCGTTGGCCGTGCGATCAGGGTAAAAGGGCAAATGTACCCCAAGAAGATACCCGCTAAGATAATGTAGCACAGCTCCCGGCTTGAGGACTTGACCACCGGAGTGTCTCTGTACTGAATGAAGACGAAGGTCACAAAAAGAGTCACCAGGATGCCCAGGCAGGAGAAGACGACCGCGACAATGGACTCGACGCTGCCCCATTCCAGGTACTTGAGAGGAAGTGGTTGACACCCTGAGAGAACGGAAAAGATAGAGGCAGAGAGAGAGGGAGAATTTGAGGGGAAAGTAAATAAAGAGGAAACATAACCAGAGGGAGAAGATAAATATAAGGGCATGTACGTGTCCACACACGAGCGCTAGCTGATGAGAAAGATTTATGAGAATACGACAATTCCTAATTTTGTTTTATGGAGAGCCAAACAAATCCTACTGCAGTTTATTTACCAGCCGTGTGCTCCGCTTCACGAGATTTTTTTTCACGTTCTCTACCCTTTCATTGTGCTCGCTTTTCCTCTGCCCTTTTTTTTTAAGCCTATTTCACTCCAACAGAGGCCAGAATTTCACAGTTCTCGTTGTTGTTCTTGGCATATGGCTAGTGGGTACCGGTGGAATTTTGAATTCATTGTGGTACACTTCTCTTCAGGTTGCTGCACACAGCTGTCAAAACAACACAGCATCGAGAACAGAGAGAGGCATTGAAAAAAGTGAGTCAGGGGCGGAGGAGGAGAGAGAGAGAGGAAGAAAGACAGACAGAGTGAAAGGACGGATGTAGAGAACCTTCCTTAATGGATAGAATGGATGTTGGGGTGAACATCTGCACACATATCTAACAAGGCTGATTAAGGAACTTGGTTGGATTCGCTAAGAGTTTAGTTACCTGCCAGTTCGTTATCGGGCCACCAGCCCAAATCGCAGGCTTTGCACGTGAACTCGTCTTGCACGTACTCGTTGTCTTTACAGGTAGTGCAGATCCAGCAGCAGCTCACCTCCCCTTTCCGGATCACCTAGAGTCATGGATCAAAAGTCACAGCAATTTAACATCCTCATCATCGAACATATCGAACATGACGTCGCAGCAGGGTCCACAGGACACTGGGTTAAGCTGTGTACAGAATTCTCGAACAATACCAAGTGCAAAAGCATCTCAGAACATACGCGGATGGGCTCCAAGAGCAGGTGACCACATTAGGTTCTGCTCCTGTGAGCCAAGAACAGGAATCAGATACTACAAGCATAAGGTTCACCCAAAACTGAAGTTGCAAACCTGATTCGGATTCCAAATCTGAAGTCGGATTCCTGTTGTTAGCTGAAAACCCCTCGAGGGTTGTGCATTCTGAGGTTCTTTTCTGCTCACCATGGTTGTAATGAGTGAGTAATTGCATCATCGTTGCCTTCCTGTTAGCTCGAAACGATCTAGGCTTCTGATGTCTCTCATGAACAACATATTTGTGATCTCAATTTTTTCCCCCTCGTTCTGATGTGGGATGTGAGCAATAGTAAAAACTCTAGACCTGCTGTATGTATCTGCATGATTTTATCCACTAAGCTGCTCCCACACGATCAGCTTAGATTAGAAAACTGAATGAACATGAAGGCGAACCGTAAAGCGGACGCCAAGTACACGCATACTTCTTTACCACCGAAAACAAAATGTTCAGTCAAGCATCAAAGCAAACCGAAACCCACGGAGTACCTTGATCTGGCCCTTGGAACAAGGGTCACTGCAGACGGAGCGCACCATCTCGCTGCGGTTGGTCATCAGCTTGTAATCGTCGATGCTCAGCAGGCCCTCGTGCCATGAGCCCACGTTGATGTAGTCGTAGCGACCCAGCTCTTCAACATACTGCAAATTCATAATGTCGTACCTAAAAGAGGAAGAAAAAAAAAGAGAGGGTGAGGCCGCTTATGCAAGTATCCAGACCTGCAGACATTTATTTCATGTTGACGCAATGCCTATAACACTCGCACAAGTGTGACAGACCCCCCAGGACACGGTGCTCGCCCGGCAATACATCTCCACACATAGTAACAGTGATGGTGACAGCGCTCTAACTCCAACCTGTCATCTTTCATGAGTGTGCAGTCACAGTGACAGGACTCAACTCGTGTAGGAATCGGAGTGGAAACAGCTGGAGCTCTGACCTCCGACAGGAAATCTGTTCCGCTCCAAACCTATTACATGCGGACACACACCTGCGTGTGCTGACATCTGAATCAACACGCGTGACATATAGCGTGGCTGATAATGTACCCTGCGTTACATCCGCAGTCAGGGGGTCATTTCCAATACCTAACGATGAAGATCCCATAATTATTAGCTTTCGTTCGTTTACCTGCCAGGAGAGTCTCCATTCTCGTCGAAGTACACCTCCTCTCCAGAGACACCTGTGAAAGAGGTTTTGAGCAGGTAGTCTAAGAGTTTGCTGCCGTCAATGGGGTCCATAGCCTCACACAGGCCCTGGTGATCCAGACACAAATCGCGATGCATGTCGTGTAGCCCGTGGGCCATTGCGTAGATTGCGTTGATCACAAAGCCCATCTTGCTGTCCTGAACATAGTTGTCCTTCAAGCTCTCATTTCCTGTTGGAAGAGTACATTTATTTTTGGTTATAGAGAACTTTTTTTTCTCCCTTTTATTGGTTTACTGCTTGTTAACTCTGGGGGGAAAAAAGGCAGCCTTAAATTTGACCAGCCTTAAAGTTTTTCTATGGTAAACCATGCAATAATCACATATCTGGCAGCTTCCGGTGCAAAAACGTAATAAGTAGAAATTGTTCCTAGCTTTGCAGTAGGAGGAAATGAATCTTGGGAGTGGAGTTATTTGTTTTTTATAAATGTGCATGTAATTACACGGAAAAATGTGTCCTTGAAAAAAAACAAAAAACAAAGCCCCTGCACGGATTCCTGTATCTTTAGTGATGGACCTCACAGCCATCCAGAGCTTTAGCTTTCTTATTAACTTGGTCAAATTACAACTGTGATAAAATGACTGCCTTGAAATTCTTCCCTGAATGCTGCATTTGTTTACATCCTTTACTGAAAGCCACACATGGCTGAACAGTGAAGCCTTCTGTCCTTGAGCTCCTTTTTTTCATACACACACACACACACACACACACACACACACACACACACACACACACACATACACAATCATACAATCACACACATGTAGACTGCCAGCTGTGAGCGCGGCCTCCACACATGCTGTGATCACTGTGGACATGTTCACACATTTGCGCGCATACACACACACACACACACACACACAGACACACACAGCCTCTCTGGTGCTTTCAGTGTAAGAGCAGAATCTTTCAGTAATATAGAAAGAGAGAAACTGATCGCCTCTGCTCAGTGACTTTGCTTGGTTTGCTGCCAAATCTGTACAAAGACTTCTTTAGCCAAAGACTTAAAATAAATAAATAAATAACTTCTAGGATGATTGATGGCTTTGCATCAAATAATCAAAGCAGTGTGAATGAAGTAAAACAACAACAACAACAACAACAACGTATGAGTAAACTGGATAGAAATGTGCTAATATAATCCGACTTCTATATTTTGCACGATTTGTATGCTTAATAAATTGATTTGCATTGTATGAATCGCACGTCACTCCCACTGCTTTTTCACAAAGTCGACACTTTGCATTTGTCCTTCACAGCCTACAAAGTGCCGATCGGAAAAAAAAAAAAAGGCAAACCGATCCAAACCTGTATGCTGTGCCACTATAACGTGTGACATATTAGCACACATGTTAAATCAATCAATGTTTTAGGTTATTTTTTTGTGTACCTGTACAGATCTTTTGGTAGTTGTGATTCTCCTGAGGGTGGCCGGGGATGCGGCACTGGAAGCGGTACTGCCAGAACTCAGCGAACCATGGATTCCTGGTGTTGGTGTCCAGGCGCAGCTTCAGAAAGTACTCGTTAAACGACTTCACTTCCTCCGTCTGCAGCTTCATAGTGATCCCTCCATCAGCTTCCTGCTCGTATCCCTCCACCACCTCGTCACGATCTGCCCATCCATCACTTTCATCACAAAGAGATGAAGAGAGGCTTTCAGGGGACTTCTAAACTTATACAGTGCCATACTGCAGACATATTATACACACTGATACCAGTCCGGGCAACTCAAGGATGGATAGATGGAAAATATCACCAGGTCAAATATACAGATAAAACCTTGTCATGAGTAGAGAGGAAGAGTGAGAATAGATAGCTTAGCATCTTCAGAGTGGTTAAAAAGTGCTTGGGTGTGTTAAATATGTTACATACGGAGTCGCTATCACTCCTAAATAACATTACTGTACTTGATAATACATGTTGGAGATTAAAAAAGGGGGGGAAAGTCATATATTATATATAAGTCTATACATTTTTTAAAACGTTGGAGAACCAGATGAGAAGAAACCTATCCATGAATGTTCTGACTAACAAACTGTTCTGATCAATACCTTGAAAATGCGCACAAGAGGCTCCCAAAGATCTACAAACACTGGGCATCATTTATCAGACTTTTAAGGATAATAAGTTGTGTGTAAATGTTTGCATGAGCCAAACCAGGCTAACATTTTCCTCTGGTTTTGCAAAGGTTTTCTGATTGTCTTTGTATTCTTGTGCATATTTTGATCATGTGCAAAGTGCTTTCCTGACACAGCTCATCTGCATTTAGTGACGCCCACAAAACTCCAAAAAAGGTCATGTGCACAGAGAGCCGGGAGCATGAAATGAACAATCAGGGTAAAGGGAAGTTATTTTGACTCACTTCTCTGCCAGTAAAAGATATTTAAGAATATATTATCAATACTGATAATAGTAGTAGTAGTAGTAGTAGTAGTAATAATAATAATAATTAGCACAAAGTTTGTTTACTGATTACGGCTCAGCACAGACCGACCTCATCTTCTGTTTATACACCATATTTACTTTTGTCATAAATAATCAAATGATTAGTTTTGTTTGTCTCAATTTATAGGTTTGTGTTAACTCACTTTCTATATTTTTCATATTTTTAATTAATGCTAATAAAATAAAAGGACTGGTTTTCACCAGAGGTTCTTAGTCCCTGACCTAGTGAAGTGGCATGAGGATGTGTTTTTAATAAAGATTCCAAAACTGTTCTATAAGTTACTCTGGATAGGGGCATCTGCTAAACACTGTAAAAAAAAAAAAAAACAACGGTTTAAATTACTTTATCACCTTATGTGTAAATTTACACACACTCTAGAGCACAAGTACAACCCAAATTCCAGAAAAGTTGGGACATTCTCTAACGTTGAATAAAATGAAAACTAAAAGACCTTCAAATCACATAAGGCAATATTTTATTCACAAAAGAACATAGATAACATAACTGTCAGGTCTGCGCCAGACCTTCCCACCACACAGCGGTCCGGATCCCCGGAGTACTGAAGCCGGGCTTTCCGTCGTGCACTCACCATCTCCTGTTTTCCCTGGCTTCACACACCTCGTTTCAGTAAACTGTCACACCTGTTTCATATTTCCCAGTCAGGTATTTATACAGCCAGTCATCCCTCAGTCCTTGTCCGGTCACCCTCATATCACACCCTAGCCTCCTGAGGTATTGTGTCTGTTACTTGTGAACCGCGGTTTGAGTTCATGTGTTACTGTCTTGGTTTTCCTTAGTGAAGGACGCTGTCTCCACCAGCCTCCCTGCCTTAACCGAGCAAACTCGCTGGGTGTATGTTACGCACCGTCTGCACGCCAGTAACGTCCGAGTTTCTCTAGTCTGCGCCGAGGGTTAAGTATTGTCTGTGTTGTCCATTGGCAGACCAGGACTGAGTGAGAGTGGATGCTTTGCCCCTGTTGTCCCCGTTGTAAATAAACCATGTTTTGATTGAACTCCTATCTTGTCTGCCTAGCTACGTAACACGACAGATGACCAGACCCAACCTATGGATGCGAGCAGTTCCCCACCACCTAGCGAAGGTGAGTTCCAGCTGCCCCATCTACTGATGTGTCAACAGCAGCAGCTGGACACCCTGATGCAAACAGTGACTGGGCTAGTGAGGTCAGCGTGGCACTGCGGCACTGCCTCCACGCGATCCAAGCCCCGGTAGCCACTGGCATGCTACAACACCTGAGTGCTACGGTGGTGATCCGGAAGGGTGCAACAAGTTCCTGTTAGCATGCGACCTGTACTTCGTGGAGTACCCCGAGATGTCGGACCATGCTCATTCAGTGTCTCACTGCGCCATCGGCTCCTGCCGTCGGTGAGTCCGTTGACCAGCCACAGTGTGAGCCGTTGCCTGAGCCCATTCAACTAGGCTCGCATATGCTCCTGGCCAGGAAGCGCCAAAGAAGATTGGACAATGGACTTTGTTTAGACTGTGGGTCCAATGGACATTTCCATTCATCTTGTCCTCATCGTGCCCATCATGTAATACCCACCGCACACATCCCTTTTATGTCTAAAAAGTTCATGTATAATCAATTCTGTCTGAATGTACATGTCTGTGTGTCTAACCGTGTGACTTATGTCTCTGCCCTTGTAGACTCCGGGGCCACTGGCAACCTCATCACACGAGCTTTGGTCACATCCCTAAAACTCTCGGTCACCAGGTTAGCCAACCCGGTCCCAGCCCAAGCACTAGATGTCCACACTGTAGGCGGCCTTCCGCTGTCACAGATCATACAACCCCTACGCACAGACATACCCCCCGACCACACTGAACACATACAGTTCTTGGTGATAGAACACTCACGTCCGGCCCTGGTCCTAGGCTTGCCATGGTGGCGTACACACAGTCCAGTTCTAGACTGGAACACAACCAGGGTCATCTCTTGGTCACCGTCCTGCACCCAGACATGCATCACATCCTCTGTCACAGCCCTGACTATGTCCATTGAAAGTCCCCGAGCACATTGCCAGGTTCAGATCCCCGCGGAATACACCCAGTTTGCATGGGCATTTTCACCCACACAGGCAGTGCGACATTCCCCCCCCCCATCGGCCATGGGATTGTGCAATTGACCTGCTGCCGGGCTCTGTTCCGCCGCAGGCACACGTTTATCCACTGTCCCGGGCCGAAACTGGGGCGATGGAGGAATACGTGCGCGAGGTGCTTAAACAGGGCCTGATCAGTTGGTCCACATCTCCAGCGTCAGCAGGATTCTTTTTCTTTGCGAAAAAGGGGCGGGGGTTTGTGTCCGTGTATTGATTATGGGGACTTAATGCCGTCACGGTCAAGTACACCCATCCGCTTCCGCTGGTTTCGTCAGCCATTGAACAGCTTCGTGGGGTAACAATATTTACCAAATTAGACCTAAGGAATGCATATAACTTTATTTATACAGAGTATAGCAAGTGACAAATGGAAAACGGCCTTCAGTACCTCGTCGGGGCATTACCAGTACAATGTCATGGCTTATGGACTAGCAAACGTGCCAAGCTACTTCCAGTCTTTCATGAATGACGTGTTCTGTCACATGCTGGGTAGGTTCATCGTTGTCTGTTTAGATGACATCCTGGTTTATTCGCAGAACTGTACCCAGCATGTCCGCCAGGTCTTAGTTCGCCTGCTCTGTCACCACCTTTATGCCAAGGCAGAGAAAAGTGAATTCCATAAGACGGAGATCTCATTTCTCGGCTACTGCATAGGACCAAATGGGGTGTCCACTGTTACCACGTGGCCAGTGCCACGGTCAGTCCGCGAGTTGTAGCGGTTTCTCGGGTTCGCGAACTTCTACCGCCGATTTATCAAGGGGTTTAGCTCTGTGACAGCACCACTCACGGACCTCCTTAAAGGGGCACCCAAACGTATCACGGTCACCGAGGCAGCACAAAAGGCGTTCGAACAGCTGAAGACCCTGTTTTCGTCAGTGCCGGTATTAAAGGCCCCTGACCCCGAAAAGCCATTTTGGGTAGAGGTAGATGCCTCCATAGTCGGGTTGGGGGCGGTGTTGTTGGGGAAAGAGGCAAGTTGCACCCGTGCACCTTTTTTTCCCGGAAATTAAACTCGGCAGAGTGGAACTATGACATCGCCAGTCGCGAATTGCTGGCGGTTAAGGCGGCATTGACAGAGTGGCGGCACTGGCTCGAGGGCGCTAAACACCCCTTCACGGTGGTAACAGATCGCCGCAATCTAGAGTTTATTCGGCAAGCTAAATGTCTAAGCCCCCGGCAAGCGCGTTGATCTCTGTTTTTCACCCACTTTAACTTCACAATCACCTACTGTCCGGGGTCCAAGAATGTGCAAGCCGATGCCCTGTCCCGCAGGTATGCAGCCGATCCACCACCCAAGTCACTGGCACCCATTCTACCCACGGAGCTCGTGGTGTCTCCCATCACATGGGATATAGACACGGAGATCGGTCAGGCGACGCAGGCCTCGCCGGCGCCCGCGACTGTCCTCCAGGTCATACCTACGTGCCGGAGGCGCTACGGGACCGATTGGTAGAATGGGCCCACACTAACCCTCCCATGGGACACCTGGGGATCACAAGGACACTTGGTAGACTGCAGTCGCGCTACTGGTGGCCCAAATTAGCCAAAACCGTCCGAAAGGTCGTTAATTCGTGTTCCTTTTGCGCCATGTCAAAAGGTCCTCGTAAGCTGCCAGCAGATAAATCATTGCCCCTGCCAACACCGACCAGACCTTGATCCCACCTGGCGGTGGATTTCGTTACGGACCTGCTGGCATCTAAGGGATGCATGGCTATCTTGGTGGTTGTGGACCACTTCTCTAAAGAGTGCAGGTTTGTTCCCGTTATGTCCTTTCCGTAAGCCAAGCAAGTAACCGAAGCGCTGTTCCAGCATGTCTTCCGCTACTACGCTATCCTAGAGGATATAGTCTCCAAATGGGGGTCCCAGTCTCCAGGGTATGGAAGGCGTTTTTCCAAAAATTGGGGACCTCTGTCGGCCTGACCTCCGGGTATCATCCACAGACCAATGGTCAGGCTGAGTGTACTATTCAGGAGCTTAGTAGGTACCTCCGGGCATACTGTCATAGTGTGAATGGGCAGAGTTTCTTCTCTGGGCTGAGTATGCCCAAAACTCGTTACGGCATTTCGCTACCTGGTTGAACCCCTTTCAATGCATGCTGGGCTACCAACCACCATTTTGCCCCTGGAATGCTACTCCCACCGATGTACCGGCTGTGGACTACTGGTTCCTTAAGGCAGAACAGGTCTGGGAGAGGGCGCATACCAACGTCTGTCACACTGTTAAGAGGTTTACGGCACAAGCCGATCGCCGTAGGGGGGACCACATAGGGGATCGGGTATGGCTCTCCACACGGGACATGCACTCCCTTCACGAAAACTCTCCCCACGCTACATAGGCCCCTTCCTCTTTGAAGCACAGATCAACGCGGTCACTTACAAACTCAAGCTCCCTCCACACATGCACCTCACACCATCATTTCACGTCTCCCTCCTGAAGCCTGTGGTTCGGGGTCCACTAGATGAAGGCGAGGCAGCCCCCTCTGCACTGGGGGCTATAGAGGTTGGCTCTCCGGCATCCCGGTTCATAGCCTGCTGGATTCCCACAGACGGGGCGGTAAGATCCAGTATCTGATCGATTGGGAAGGCTATGGACCCGAGGAGCAGAGCTGGGTCTCGGCGTCGGGTGTCCTCAGTCAGGAACTCATTTGAGAGTTCCAGCTGTCTCGTCCGGATCAGATGCCAGTGCCGGTGGGACTCCACGCTCGCTCTTGCCTGTGGTTCGAGCCCCGGGGGGGTTACTGTCAGGTCTGTACCAGACCTTCCTGCCACACAGCCTGGCTACATAACATGACAATAACAAATGTTCAAACTGGGAAATTGTACACCTTTATCCACTAAATGAGCACATTTCACATTTGATGCCTGCTACAGGTCCCAAAAAATGGCTGAAAAAG
>JAQMCW010000012.1:20357778-20368666 GCA_030068335.1 Chrysichthys cranchii
TCTTCCATCTCAACATCCCCCCTCCCTTCCATCGCAATGATCCCCCCCACCTCCCCCGGCAGTGCAAAACTTGCCCTACATGAAACTGGTCTCTGGTCAAAAGGTTGGGGCACCTGTGAGGTATAGTGCCCAGGGGCACCACATTGTCTTAATACGGGCCTGATTGCAGCAGGATGGAAATCACCATGGTGTTTATCATAGGTATCATAAAGAGAAAATGAGCACAGGTCAAACAAACAGGGGATCAGGGAAAACAAGTGCACGTGATGTCGGCGCTGGAAAAACACCGGCAAGACTTCGCGAAGAGCAGTGCTGAACTGAAAACATGTCCGAACGAATAAGGAACGAACCAAGAATCGCAAGATAAGAGTGGGTGGAGCCGAGGCATAAATCTATACACAATGAACAACATGGTGTAAAAGTGTTACCCTAACGCACTAATCTTTGTCTGAAAAGTTGCTTAATGTGAACAGATGTTCTCCAGAGCACTACATTCAAAGCCATGTGGGCCACTTCCTGTCCTGTCATCATGTGTTTGTTTGGTTATAGAGCAATATATAATGTTCTACATAGCTATAGCCTGGCTTGAGCTATTTTTAAAACAGTCCACTGCCTGGCATAGCAGGCTCATAAATGTGTGCGAGATGTGGGTAATCTAACAGATACCACTATCTATCTCGCTAACACAAACATAGCTCAACCATGATCTTGCCCGCTGGCAGCTTTCAGCGTCGTCGCCAACGCAGAGCAGCCGCGTCCAGATGTTTATCCATATTTATAGTCCAGCTGTGTGGAATTGTCTAATCTGAGTGCTCAGGAGGTGTTAATTAATTCAGTACAACAGCAGATCTGGCATCAGTGTTAAGCGGAAGGGAAATCACACATTTATTTCAGCCTGCTATTTCTAGTAGGGTTCAGTATGCACAGTAGCATCCAAACTTGTATGATGGATATGCTGCGTAATTAAAGAGTCAAACTTTACAAGGGGCTTACGTTCCAAAACTTTCTGCGAAAATCCGCGATACACGGACGCCACCCCTAAATGCTTTTTTAAAAAACTAGTTTAAGCTCTAAATGATCCTCCCACACTCTTTAAACACATTCTAGACACACAGAAAGAAAACATTTGTGAGCGTCCAGCGAGGTGAATTCTGTGTCGAATCCGGAGAAACGTCACATTTATAGCGAGTACTGCTACGGGCGAAGAACTGGATGTTGGCGAACGCTGGTTTGCTTCTCACCAACTGTATGCGTCGTATCCAGCAGCGAATCACAACCAAGGTTAAACGAACAGGGCATTCCGATTGGCCGGACTCATTCCTCCAGCCATTTTTTTTTTTCAGTATCCCCGCAACGCGCTTTTGTTAACAACGTTACGTGTTCTTTGTCTCTTGTGTAAATATGATCTACACTGTACGGTATTTTATATACAGGTGCTCCCGGAGTTACGATGACCCGACTTACGATTTGTTTTTGAAGTCACGATGATGAATGCGATTTCAAATTCATGGGCAGGCATGGCTGGCAGACCAGCGTAACCGTGTATGACGTACGGTACGTTCGGACGACGTCCGGAAGTATGCGGACGATTCCCGGATGTACGCGTCACTTGCCTTGCGTGATGCCTCACTCTCTCCCGCAACTCAGTTTGTGTATCGGTGTACAGTACAGTGTATTACCGAGTGTTTTTTTGGCTACTTCAAGAGCTAATTTTAATTCAAAAGACCTTTTAAACTCTTCTAAACACCCCAGCATGTCTCCTACAGGAAAACACTCCTGGGTAGGCTAGGCTAAGCCAAGCTAAGCTAGGCTAAGCTAAGATACGCTAAGCTAGGCTAAGCAGTGGCCTACCACATTCGACATACGATATTTTCCACTCACAATGGGTTTTGCAGAATGCATCTCCATCGTAACTAATCAATAACGCTGAAGCTCTCTTAGCGTTAAAACAAGAAGACGGAACAGAGTTAAAGCTAAAGCTCTTCTTCCATGCTGTGTGGTTTGAGAGCGACAAAGATGATTATGGCCAGTAGCTACTATAACACAAGTGATCACTAATCTGTTTCACGGAGCTTAAAGGTACCTTTAAACGGATAAAAACAAAAGTTACGACATTGTACGAACTGTAAATCTGCAGGGCCAAGCCAGGCAATGTTTGGACCCGGAATACGATTTGCTTGGAATACGTCGCCTGTAACCAAAAGGAGCTTAAAGGGCTTTATATGAAACCGTTAAGAGCGACCTGGAGCTGGACCTGTAACCAGCTCCCTGAAGGTGACTGCGACAAGAGGAAAAAATAATCCTGGGGAAGAAGTGAGATTCGAAAAGCAGAACTGCTTAATGTCAGATTACAATCACGAGAAACCGAGTAGAAAGTGAACAAGCTAGCAGATGAAATTGTTTTCTGCACTGTGAGGAAAACAGAGAAGGGTTGTGCCCTTGATACATCTCCTAACAGTTGTTGAATAGTTCATAGGAGTTAGAAATGAATAGCTGTAATAAGCCAGGGGTTTACACCTCAGGAAGCATGGCGTCTCTATTAGGACGCCGATGGAAGCCGTTTCTCTTCAGTCTTCTGTCAGTGTGTCCTCCGTCTGACTCAGCAGGCCAAATGTGGTTAGCTCTGTAAGCATCAAGAAAATTCGAGTCATCGTGTCGCTAAACGACGCCGCGGTTGAACTCTCGTATCTGGTTGGTCTGGAATTTCATGGCACACTGATTGCAGCAACAGATATCGCTAACCTCCAACGTCTTTCACAAGTAAGGTGAGAGGCTATATTTGATGTAGCTTCGTTTTCATCTATACTCTACTTTTAGAACTTGTCTCAGCACGTAGCAGTGGTCGCAACGTGTGAGTTCGTGCCGAGGTCTTCCTCGCCATTTTTAGCTTACCTGCACATCATGGACCAGCGCTCTGCCACTTGTGAGCTTCGTCTTCCTTATACGCGGGACTCGTCTGATGAAGCTTGTGGGCAGTTTCTGAAGCACACAGACGTGTATCAGGCGCATAACAATCTGCTTTAGACCACAGAGGTTTTGAATTCTCAAATCTGATCCGATTCATTTTCTGTAACGGCGCCTCTGACTGTCATTTACGGAGCCCCAGAAGAGACATGGAGGACGTGTGCTGTCTTTCGTCACACGTTTGCCGAACTGACCCGGAAGTGCATTGACTTACATGAAAAACTTAGAAAGATCACCCAAAAGGACGTCCGTAGTAATTCAACCGCGCTGGTTCTAATACGTTGTCGTTCCTATAGCAACAAGTCCTTTTTAAATTATGCTCCGCTTTAACGTTCAGGGGAAAAACCCCATTCTTCTTGCTTAAAATAACCAAAGTGTAAAATCGTTGATGACGAAGCTTTCTGTTAAATAAGGAGATATTAGTCAACATTTATGGAAGGAGTCCCAAGTGTCAGGAGAAAAAAGAGAGGCCACTAAGGGAACGTTTATTTATAGCTGCCCAACAACGTTAAAAAAGTCACAATGAATCGTTCATTAATAAATAAAAAAAATCGTAATCATTGGCTACTTGCTGCGGAATAAAAACACTTCAGGATGGTAACAGTAAGTCCGCTTCCTGCCAGGCTGCATTACGCCACCCTGGCCTGGATTAGTTTCGATTATTTTTTCCTGTTATGGCATGCCCGGCCCGGTTTTATTTATTATTTGAAGCTTCCTTGTTCCTTATACAGTCATCTTCATGCAGCGACCACACCAGGAAACTTCTTGAGCATGAATTAAAAAATGCAAGAACACACAGATGGACGGAGAGATGGATGAAAGGTGGAGAAATCCCCACTGTGCTGTACACACGGTATCCGGTATACACAGGTTTCTAAACGGTTCTAAAAGGTTTCTCAGGTTGCCTTTTGTTCACTCCGCTCTAATAGTTTGCTTCAGTTTTAACCTGAATTGTTACAAGCTGCCTTGTGCACAGACGTCTCAAAAATAAACACGCCGTCATTTTTGAAAGATGTGTTTCTAGAAACTTCCTTCTAGCTGCCCGGCCACGGTACCTAAGTTGATGGAGATCCCTCACAGAAGGACTCCGACTCACTTGGAGTCGCTCTGCGACATTAGCGGCCTTACAACAGGGAAAGTTTTTTCACCAATCCGCCTGACGTTCTGAAGACCCCTGTCCGAGGGTCCGGGTCGACCTGAGTGGGATGCTGGTGATTCCTTTCCTTTGCGTTTGAATTGTACAATCACTCTGTTGACTGGAGCAAGAGGAATCTCAAGGTTTTGTACAATCATACGCAGGCTAAGTCCACCCTCAGACTGACCCACAATACAAACTCTTTGGAAATCACACAACTCTTTGGTTTCTGGTGTTCGCCGCATGGCTAGTTGCTCTAAACTGTTAATATCCTGTAATCTGACATGAAAAATAATCATATATGAACAAGTTTGAAACACCAGGTGGTGTCCGCATATAATGAGGGGGGTGTGTTTGCTTTTGAGTTGTCTGTGTAGTCTTCATCACGTAATCCTATCCCTATGTCTTGTTCAGGTAATACCTGAGTTCTGATGTGCATTTTTGTGAGTTTAAAATGATCGAGCGGCACTTGTCTCGCATCTGAGCCGTCCCTCGTTCTCTCCCGGTACGTTTATTTACCAGCTTAACAGGTTGGAAAAGGGACGTAGGATGGGGGTCATTAGTGTGTGTGTGTGTGTGTGTGTGTGTGTATGCATGTGCGTAGGATATTTGTTGTGTCACGAAAGGTCACGTAGCCAGATTAAACCCCAGCACATGTACCGTACACACTCGTCACGTCGTTTGGCCTCGCTGTTTATTCCTCGTGTCCTTTCAGCTCGCACCCCCAGCCCCACCCCTGATGTGTTTTTTTCAACAGATGCTTGTCTGTGACATAGCTCTCCCTCGCTACTATTAAGTAGCTGGGAACACAAACAGGACCCGAGTTAGCCAGCTGGAGAGCGTCACTGTTTATCAGAGAGTGTGAAGGCGAGGCTAGCAGGAGGGACGAAATGTGTGCGTCCTAAACACACTGATTAGTTCTTATTACTCTGAAAGGGCTCGAGCGGTGTCTTCCTGCTGAATAAGGCTGCACGTGTGTGTGTGTGTGTGTGTGTGTGTGTGTGTGTGTGTGTGTGTGTGTGTGTTGATTCCCTCCCCCACCAGTCTTACGATCTGTATCGCATTGTTTACCGATGATGGTACAAGTGTAGGCATGTTCGGGGCACGCTCACTCAGTGCTTTTGCTTGTTTTGTCCCGATTCCTCCTTTTCTGTTTTTTTCAAAGAGCGATTTCTGCATTTCTCAGTGAGCTTCTGCAAACGCAGCACAACATTTCTCTGTGTTTTCTTTCCTAACATGAGTGTTCCATCTTGTTATAGAGCTGACTTCCCAAGAAAAGTTCATATTAAAGGCGCGCTATTAAACGATCAATCACAAAATTAGAGGTGCAGTTTGTAATCTTTCAAAGTGCTTCTACAACTGTAATAATAATAATAATAATAATAATAATATTTTAAAGAGCACTTTATGCAAAAAAAGAAGCTCTGCGATTCATAACAGGACAGTGGCATGCAGTGCACCGCTATAGCCCTTTCACGTCGAGCTTCTGTTGACATTTTTCTGGCCCAGAAAGTTCCGCCGTCTTCTAAAAAGACAAGTGAACTTTCACCACTATGGGAGGAGAAACTCACACACTGCTTCTTTAATGCGTTTAAAGATGCTTTTTCTGGTATTCTGATATTCCGGGTTGCCTTTAAACAACCATATAGCATTAATACCATATGCACCGTTTACAAATGTAGGAAGTGTTCTGCCCTTTTACCTGCTAGTATGATCATCTAGCTTCACATTTTCAGGCAGTGAAACGTTTGTATTTTGTGATTGTGTGTGACATGCGAGCGTCGACGCGCCATCTGTAGGGTACACATTTGACACCTTCAAAAACCATTTTTGATGCCTGCAGCGTGAGAGAAGTGCCTAACCTTGAACAGGAAGTAAGGCTCGGTGTCTCGGCCTTCACAGGAAGTCATGTTGCGCATAAGAGGTCGTCTGAGCCTGGAGGGAAAGTCCCTTACCACCCTCATGTACACATACATGCCCACAAATGCTTTTTTTTGTTGTTGTTGTTTTTTTTTTTGGAGAATATGAAAAGGTCACAATGCTTGCCATGTATGATTTAGAGAACTTTCTTGAACTTCAGATGCATAAAGTATGCAGCATTGGCCCAGTGCAAACTGATTTCTGCACAGTGAACCTTTGGTGCTAGAGTTCTGGCCTGGATGCAGGTTTTAGTCTTGGTAAATCTCAGTGCAGCGTTCCGTACTGCTGACCCCAGTCGACACTCGTGCTTAAATGCCTGGCGTGTGAACTGGTTCGCCTCTCATCTCGTCGGCAGTTCTTTCTCACTACCTCCACCCATTTCTTCTGGCGCCCCCCAAGGTTCCATTTCGGGACCCCTTCTGCTTCCCTACATATGCTCCCTCTGGGTTTGAGTTTTCTGAAATATCATGTGCTTGATCTCTGATCTCGAACCAAAGAACCAGCTCTCGGCCAGGAGAACCGGTTCCAGAGTGACTGGTCTAGAACCAAGAACCGGGTCAGGATCAAGGGTCGGGGTGGGAGGATCAGGACCAACAAGACCGACTAAAACTTTGTGACCACCAAGTAAGTCTAAGTAATTCCACAGCCACCCTGGATATCAGTGTCATTATTAACTCCTTGATTCTTGCCTTGTTGCCAGTTTTCCCCAAATATAGGCTTTAGGTTCACCAGATCAGGGAAAAGCGGTTACTCGAGATGGACAAATGACTCTGAATACGACCTCTTGATGCCATTTCGGTAGTGCTGGGCAGTGTGACCAAAATTCAGTATCACGGTATTTTTCAAAATGATATCGGTTTCACGTTTTTTTCTCCCCATGCATGACGTGTTAACCACACTGATTGTGAGAAGAATTACTGCAGTGGAGTGGTTAAGACTGAGTACCCTATTCCACACTCATGAGAGTCGTAAAAAACATTTCCACTTTAGTATGACATGTAATACAGGTTTGCATGGCCTCACAGTCATCGTCAATTTTCAATCAAGTGTCTTTATCATAGCCCTGAATCCATCTTTTTCACCTGTTTATAGGAACCATGTCTTTAGCTATATGAATTGTTATGGAGTTGGTTATCTCAATCCACCGCTTGCTTTTTCTGTCATACGGTGTACCTTTAGCAAACGCTTCAACAAGTGACGTCTGACTTGACTGTCCTTTAGCTTTGTCACTTTTACCTGACGGTGTGGAAGATGCTGATTTTAGTTTAATGCATTCTTGGTACTCCAAAGCATACTTGCAGCTGAGGTGCTGCAGCAAATTGCTCGTGTTGCCGCCTCCGGCGACAACTTTAGCTCAAGAACATTTGCAATAAATTCTTGTTTGGTCATACCCGACCTTTTAAATCCAAAGTACCTCCAGACAACCGACACGCCTCCCTTTTTGCAGTAAAAGTTCTTCTGGGTCATCATCTTCAACGTTAATATCTGGTTCGGAACTTGCCCTGTCCATTTTCACCACGCACCACAACTCCACTCGTGTTCTGCTCCATGCTTGTCTAGCGGTGCAGCAATGAAAAACGTCCCCTGTGAAACAAGTTACCACCGCACTGTGTTCTGGACATATTTAGGCTATTTAAACCGGTGTTGCCAGTTTATGAAAAATCCATATCATAACAAGAACAAAAAACGGTTTTCGGTGCGAACCGGTATACCGCCCAGCACTACATTTCGGTTAAAAAAACATCACACCCCTTGGCGTAGATTTTCCTGATATAGTGTTGCGATGAACAACATGCAGCAATTTAAAAGAAAAAAAAAAACAACCGAAACAACCGTACTCTGTCACCAGTTTCTAAAGTTCACCAGAGTCGAGCTTTTGAAAACAACACGCTCAGACATGCCCATGCATCAGCCGACAGGAAACCGTCTCAGGTCGGGCTTCAGGCTTTGATTTAGAGACGGATGGGATGCTAATTAACCGAGGTTGTCGTGAGTTTATATCGGAATGAACCGAAGCAATAAAACGAAGTGCTGCACAGTACTCAGATTTATTTCCCAATACTTGCTTGTGCGCAGAAATTGTGTGCGTTTTGTGTAAAATGACTCGTAGCAGCACTCACACGTAGCACACTATTACGGTTGAAGCAGTCCTCGGATGGGTTAATGTCCTGCAGCACAACGATCACACACACACACACACACACACACACACACACACACACACGCATAAAGAGAGAGAGTTGAGTGTTACTGAGAGCAGCTTGCTCTGGTCTTTCCTGTCAAAACACACAAATGCTGAGGTGGCAGAGGTACGGGCCAGGCTGGAGTGGCGTGAGAGATATGTGTGTGAACCCGCGCACGCCTGTGTGTGTGTGTGTGTGTGTGTGTGTGTTGGGGGGGACAAAAGGAAGAGACACCCAGTGTCCCCCATCAGCAGAACTTCCTGATCCCAGCATGGACACACACACACACACACACACACACACACACACACACACACACACACACACGAACTCTCTCTCACTGTTTCTTTATCTCATTATATTCTCACACTCCCAATTTCCTGCTCTTTAGAGATAAATGCAGTGAACAACAAAAATAATAATAAGAAGAAGAAGAAGAAGAAGGAGAAGAAGCACCCACTCAGAACTCAACTACTTGCCCATGGTGTTTGTTGTCTAGCAGTGGGTGTTATGAATTATCATCTAGTGAACACACTGCGAGAGGCAGACGCATGGCTCTCCTCGACATATAACCAGACGGCCTCCGGCTTCGTCATCTCGTCAAATTTACGCTGATGCCGATCACCGTTAAACCATTACAAGCCTAATCTGTCTCCTGCAGACCGTCCACTCCAAAACAATCCAACTGACGCTGCTGCCGACGTGCTGGAGGATCGATCAGACGTTTTAGCATCATGAGAACAATTTCTTAACAGATTCAGAAAATAAACCCCATAACGTCAGATGGACAGCGGAAATACTGGAGTGTGTTTTGTACAATAGAAGGTTTGGGCTGGAAAATGATTAGAAATATCATAGTGGAGCATTAGCACCATAGCCTCTGCATGGGTGCTGTGTGTGTGTGTGTGTGTGTGTGTGTGTGTGTGTGTGTGTGTGTGTTTAGTAGAACAGAGTTACATAACCCCATGTCCGTGCCCCATAGCCCCTGTCATGGCACGTAGCTGATAGCTTCTTTTTTTAGTCAAGTGATCCCACACACCTCTTACACACCCCTTGATGACCCCCATGTTGCCTTTTATAATCACCCGGGTGTGTGTGTGTGTGTGTGTGTGTGTGTGCTTGTGTTTGTGTTTAACAGTCTCGCTCTCTCCGGAGCTATTTTGACTCCAAGGTGAGACATTCTCCATGATGTAGGTTATAAATTGCTGTTCGGACGACGACACAGCTGTGGAGTCCAGAAAAGACAACAGCAATAACCTCTCTCTCTCTCTTTCTCTCTCTCTCTCTCTCCAAGTCTTTTCCATCTGATATGAATAATCTTTGTGTGTGTGTGTGTGTGAGAGAGAGAGAGAGTGTGTGTTTGGCTGAGTTGCTCTTGATTTAATGTTTTGTTAAGGGCTCCCTCAGAGCCTATGATACTTTTATTACAATACTTTCGTAGAAAAGGGTGCTGCTTTCGAAGAAACACGCCAGCACAACTCACACACACACACACACACACACACACACACACACACTAGGAACTGGAGGCCTTGCCTGCAGAAAGGGTGGAGGTGTTTTTCAAGGAAAATTGAAATAATGGCTGTGTTTCTAGAATGTTTTCTGTTTGACACACACACTATCCTTATAAAGGACCTCAAGTTGGCCTGATTACTAGTCAGATATTCCTATCATTTGCTGATACATTTGCTCCAAAATACACACACACACACACATGCTTACACACAATTATGTGTAAACACACAGTGCTATGTGCCTGTGTGCCCCTTTGGCTGGCATGGAATGAGTGGAACGTTGTCTCCTACGGCGGTCAAGCCACTGAAAGCCGTCAGGTTGCTAAGATGACAGATGCACTTATGAGCAACTCCGAAAATACCCAGAGTCCTTTGCCTCCACACACACACACACACACACACACACACACACACACATGTTCACGGTGCGTAACGTGATGCTCGATGGGTCTCGGTCTACAAGCTCTTACCCACATAGCCCGAACGTTCTCGACTCTCTGGCGGTAGTAGAACGCGGATGCCAGGTTTCGCCCATCCGTTAAGCCGCATTAGGAAATGCCAGCCATGGGACATATGCCTGCTGCTGAACGCTCGCTAAATTTCTCTTAACATTGCGTTTGCATTTTAACGAGCTCAGGCTTAGCTACAGGCTTAAACGCTCGCGGGTCAGAAAGCTGTACAAGAGTTGCGTGCATGGGACAGAGTCCAAAGAGAGATGAGTCGTAAAAACCCGACTCGAGCCCAGGTTGTTTTGTTGTTGTTGGTTTTTTTTGAGGATTGGTATTAAGCCACTGATCATGTGAAATATGATTCAGCGCCATACTGTTTTATGTAAATCAAATGAGGATCTTAATCGGAGGCATTGCTGATCACAAAAACGGGTTTTTTTTTTTTAAATGGAGACTGAACTTAATGTGAGCCTCAGGTTTAGGACACGAGTGCTCTGTGAGCTCATCTTTCAAACCATGCGCACGTCTGGTCATCTCCTCGTCCGTATATCAGCATGCATATTAGTCTTTTTATAACTCAAGAACAAATAGTGGAATGTTTGTAGGACTTATTATTATTATACAGTGGTTCTTAAAAGTTTGTGAGCCCTTTAGAATTGTTTACATTTCTGCTTAAATATGACCTGAAACATCATCACATTTTCACACAAGTCCTCAAAGTAG
>JAQMCW010000012.1:20398974-20409802 GCA_030068335.1 Chrysichthys cranchii
GCCTATCTTAGCCTAGCTTAGCTATCTCAGCCTATCTTAGCCTAGCTTAGCTATCTCAGCCTATCTTAGCCTAGCTTAGCTATCTCAGCCTATCTTAGCCTAGCTTTGGTATCTCCGCCAATCTTAGCCTAGCCTACCCAGGAGTCTTTTGAATTATTTTGAATTAATTTTGAATTAAAATTAGCTCTTAAAGCGCACAAAAAACCCAAGGTAATGCACTGTACAGTACACCGATACACAAGGGAACTCCAGGAGTTGCGGGAGAGAGTGAGGCATCGCGTGAGGTGAGTGATCCGGGCGTCGTCCGTGTACATCCAGGTGTCATCTGAGTACTTCCGGGCGTCGTTCAAATGTATGCACACGTCATAAGCTGTGACGCTGGCCTGCTAGTGATGCCTGCCCATGAATTTGAAATATTTTACAATTTTAGGCACATCACAATCGTCATCATAACTTCGAAAAATCGTGAGTCGGGTCATCGTAACTCGGGGAGCACCTGTGTATATATAAATACTGTGTGTGCGCAGATGTATGTATTACATACGTGTAGTACATATATTACATACACTATTTAAACAAACATTTGTATTCCACCTAGATGGCACTGTTGTAAATATTCACAACCATAATGCTACTATTTCTGAAATGGAAGGACAAAGGGACCCTCATGTTTTATCACTCTTCAGGAATCTCCAAGGTCTCATGATGGTGTTGTCCTCTATGCATCAAAGCACTCGAGATGACATGGAGAGAAACCCTGGCATGCTGAAAGATGTGCTGTTTGCCTACCCAAATTAGTGGTTCAGTTCTGCTCGGTCTAACAAATTTGAGAGGGAAAAAAACCCCCCAAAGAAACGTCAACGCAGTAAATGGTTTCACCCAAAGCTGCAGTAATGCCGTCCTATTATGGCCTCCTATATGCAACAGTGAGTCTAGTTTCCCATCTCCTGATCTGAAATGAAAAAAAAGAGAGAAAAAGAGATAACTTGTGATCCTAGACTGGGCCTTAGGTGGAAGAAGAGAATGAAACTCCACCATGGCAAGTCCACATTCGGCCTGTAGGAGTATGGTTTTTGCATGAAACAATGCCTTTGCGCATATACAATCAGGTAGGACTCACTTGCACCCTATTCCTTGCCTTAACCCATGCTCATACTAGCGAGCAACAAAATGACAGGCGACCACTCACTTCCTGCGTACGTGCACGAGATGGAACCCTGATTTCAGCAACAGCGCCAATGCAACAATACGTCTCGTGAATTCAGAAGGTCTTTGACACAATAAACCAAACGACTTTCTCAAATGATTCTTCTGTCCTTCGGCACATGTCTGGTTTGACTTCACTTCAAACCTCAGCTTTCAGAAGTTCCTTCCCGGAGGTACAGCTTATGAGTTCGAAGCCCAGCGGATAACATGAAAACACCCAAACGTACAATGCATTTTATCCAAAAGTGGTGCGTGTAATTTGTACAGAATGTCCACGTTCCCCAAGGACGAACTTCACGTTACTGCAGTTGCTTCAGCTCGGGAGTCTGTGTTAGTGTATCCTTCATAGTGTTAGGGGAAAAAAGTGGAACCGAAGAAAGAAAAAGCAACATATAGCACATAATCTGACACACACATGAGTACAACCGGTGTTACTTTCAGCCACAGGCTGCAGGAGATTTGCACACATACCTAAACATACAAATAAGGGGAACCTGAACAAGGGCTCTGAAGCATGCAACCGGAGCCTTGTGCGCGCCCATGTGTGCTCTAGAAAGAGGCCTCAGTCAACAGGTCGAACACATGGCGGATTAATGGGCAGGAGGGGGTTGGACGCAGACACGGGAACGTGAACTCGCTAAAGTCTGTGACCATGTGCGCTCTGCATGTGGGACTCGAAAGAGTGTGAGAATCTGCACTGTATTGGCGTTCGTTTGTTGAAAGCAGCGAGCCCTACTACCATAGTGACTTTAATGCGTGGTAAAGTATCCTGTGTGTGTGTGTGTGTGTGTGTGTGTGTGTGTGTACTCTTTCAGATCCTATGTGTACTGAAACCTTGGCTTTCTGTACACAGGCATGCTCTGGCTATGTTTATAACCTCTTTCATACATGAAGGCCTGGTAAACATCTAGGATGCATGCATGCTTGCGTGGACCTCTGAAAGGCTAGCATGTGGTTCGTTAAGCATTAGCATGTGAATATGTGTGTGTGCGTGCGCTTCTTTGGGAGAGGTCACGCCTGCTTTCAGGACTGTAAAATAAAAGGAGTGCTTCTGAAAACAACCATTTATGAATTCACTCCAATTCCTGTTCGTTACACGTAGTTATGAATGCTTCTCTGGCGAGAACATTACAGCCTCTGTGCTGGTTAGCTGTAGCATGTGTTCTTATGTTATGGATTACCATTTTTTAGGGTGTCCTTCGCTGTACTTTTTGCACTCGTTTGAATCTAGTCTCAGTCTCTCTGATTGAAAGAGGCTGATATGGGGTAATAAGAACGCCAGAGTAGAGGCGTGCGGGGGAATTTGGTTTTTGGAAAAATCCCAATCCACCCACCGTCACAGAATCCGAGGTCCACGGTTTTTGTATTGGCTTGCACGTGGACGTGATATTTTTCAGCAAACTTGATTACAAGTTTAAAAAATAAATAAACAAAAATACTAATGTAATCTCTTGCAAATTTTGTAGGCCCTGGTCTTGATGCGCACGTGTATACCAAATTACCAAACAATTCTTGTCAATCTGCACATTACGACAAGTCAGAGTGTCAGCTAATTGCAAAAAAAAAAAAGAAAAAAAAAAAGGGCAAATTTACAGTAGATACAGGAAAGGCAGGCGCGCCAGAAGAAGAAGAAAAAAAAGAAAAAGACAGAAAGAGAGATCCTAGTCTGAGTAAGCCACGACTCAATATGCCTTTGAGCTCTGGAGCGATTTCATGCCCTCATAAACCTTGTAGTGCAAAAGGGACGCGCGTGCGAGAGAGAGAGATAGAAAGCGAGAGAGAAAAAGCGCTTGGGGGAGGATGAGTAGAGCGAACAAAACCGAAAGGACACCCGAATCTAGCCGCAAAAAGCGACTCAGCTGTGAGATCTAGATTAGAGCTGCAGCCTTTATTGTGTGTCAGAGTGCTGATAGCGTTACAGGCACGAACCTGTTCGCCCACTGCGAGTGAAACGGGAGATCCTGAACAAGCGCTGAAACTTCACTGCAGGAGCCAGGCTCGAGTCCTGACGCGGCACTTTTCCTGCACGCCTGCTCACATATCGACGGTGCTGCCCTGGGGTCACGGTGACGACAGGTGTGCGAGCACTGCAAGTGTGGAAATTTGCGAAAAAGGGCCTTGTGGAAAACTTTCCTCACTTTACACACGTTACCCACATGTTAGCTAAAGTCCTCGAAAGCCCTGCCTGGAAAAAGCCAAGCCCTCGTTTGACCTTTCTTATTTGGAACATACTTCACCATAAAGGAGCTTAGTGTCTTCAGCTTAGTGTAACTCCAAGTGGAACTGCATACCAATCAGCTTGCACAGGGCTGTGCGAAACCTCGCGAGCTGCATGGTCGAGCGCAAGTGGTTATTCCCCTATACGTTCCTGCCTGGGTATGAAGGCGGCCGGCGTATGCATTACAGCAGCTTTGACTTTCAAATTTCATACTTGCATGCGGCTGCTGTGCATAAAACGGCCATTTGTTGGTCACAGAGCGGCGCCGGTCCGCAGGGACCTACTGAAAAGGAAGTGAACAGGAATGTCGCAGTTTCCAGAAAAAGGGAGTAGAATTAACGACGTCTTCGATGAGCTTACAAACAGACTAAACCAGAGCTACGGAAAACCACGCAAACCCCATCAATCTTCTACATTCCATTGTTCGCTTCATGCAGCTCTGCTTAGCTCAGCTCTTCCCTCGAGAGAACACAGCAGATCTGAGCTCAGAAGTGTCGGAGGAAGGATTTAGGACAAGAGCCACGCCTGGGCCATGCTTCAATCGTCCATTGTGCTTGCTCAGGACAACAGGAGATCTCGTCACATATGATCTGTTGTCAGTAGGGATGTGACGTGGGAAAAACGGAGCATGAGTAACCAAGGGGGTATCGGGTACGACGGAGAAAAGAAATTCAGACAAAGCGCATTCGATTCGGTACTGTATTTGCGACTTGAGACTCGCGCAAAAATTGTACATTATGCATTCAACATGGTAACCCGTCTGCCGACCATGTCGTGAAGAGGATTTCTTGTCACTTGAAGAGGCTGAAAAGAAAATACGAAATGGGGAGAAAGGACAATACCTTCCCTGGACTGTTTGGAACATATAGCTGTAAAATGATATAATAATATTTGCCTATATTACTATAAGACATGTGACTTTTGTGACGTGAAACGCATGTGTGTAATACGATGACGTCGTGACCTTTTATTCTCAATAAAAAAATTTAAAAATTAAAAAAACAAAGGAAAAAGGGAGCATGAGTAACCAAGGGGGTATTCGGTACGAAGGAGAATAGAAATTCAGATTCAGCGCATTCGATTCTGTAGGAAAGTTTTCATAGGAACACCACGAGCTAGCATTAATCTGGCCTAATGTGAACCGAGATCTCGCTGAAACGCCCCGTAAGGGCTGCTTGGGCAGTAATTATCCACATGATCCACTCAAACAGATGAATTAGACTGTATGAGTAAGGGATGTCTTTAAAACGAGTCCATTTCTTCCTATTTATTTTCTTTTCATCGCCGCCATCTCAGTGAGCAGCTCCTGACACAGAACGCTAGCTTTATTGTAGTCAATTAATTTTTAATCAAGAACAAGTTAGCCTTCACTGCTCAGCACCAGCGCAGTGGCAGACAGCCTTAATTGGAAAGGACAGGTCGCGAGGAAAACAAATTAAACTTTCAAAAGCCTTGGGTCAGAGCGTTTTGGTGAGGAGCTACCACAGGGAGTGGCAAGTGCAAGAAATCCGACAGCGTTTCTTGCCTAGTGGACACCTCGGGATCTTAGACTATGGTCAGCACATGGGGTTTATCGCTTGTGGTGGTTTCAATAGCTATGTAAGTGAGCTGAGGGGTGTCAAGCTCTGATTCACTCACTTCTGTAGCTGGTTTATGCGGATCAGTGGGGTGGTGGATCTGGAGAACACACCAGGAACACTGAGCATCGGGCGGGAATATGCCCTGGATGGGATGCCGATTCATTGCACACCTGGGGCAAATTATATGTACTGGGATGGAGGAGTACCAGAGAACCCAGAGGAACCCTGAAGGCCATGTGGACAGTGACCTGAGGTCAGGATCAAACCAGGGACCTTGAAGCTGCACCATGGCGCTGCCATGTCCGACTCCAAAGAGTCCCGAAAAATGTATTTGTGGATAGGTGATCTGGGCCAAGTAAAATACTCAACGCTACACGCATTTCGAAAGGACCCTACCCGTACCCCAACTGCCAGCACTGATGCAAATTCAAAATTTTCACAGAAATATTAAAGAAAGAACAAGTTCAGACTTGACTCACATGGAAACATTGGCGGCTTGATCAAGACATGATGCAATAAATCGTTTCAAACAAAGCAGTGTGGCTTTCAGTCTCTCCGTGTGTGTGTGTGTGTGTGTGTGTGTGCGCTCATCTTGTTACGCCTGCTCCGAATGATTGCAGTTGTAATTGATGGAGACACACTGATACGTTTTGGAAATCTGCTCAAGATTCGTTTTAGCATTTGGATGGGAACTGTAACTGTCCTCTCATAGCCCTGTCACCCTGGGTGCTGTGGGTTTCCATGGCAACACATGACCATCTGAAAAAACCCCACGACTATCCTCGCTGGCAAAAACAGCCTCGCTCACCTTTTTTTCTCTCTCTCTTTCTTTCTTTCCACCCCACACCAAATCACCCCCTACACACACAAATGCTTTGTGGTAGCAATGCCAGCCAGAGAGGCGCCCATACCACCTCACCCTCTCGTGAACTTACAGCACACATAGGCAACCATGGCAACAAGCCACCAATCACATGACACTATAGAAGAACGCATTAAGTACTTATGAGCACACAAGAATCAGGCGCAGAGCTACAGATGAAATGCATCCCTGTGCGCCAACCCACGCGGTTTTTTTTTTTCACTCAGTAGCCACTTCTTTGCAGGCTTGACGACTAAATAGTTCAGATAACTTTAAATTAGATGCCTTTGAATGATGGACTTGCATAGAAATCAGTCCAGGAAATAGCCCACAAATTAGTTCTTCAACACTGATCTACGTCCAGACATGCAAGTCTTCTCTGTGCTACCAACACCGTGTGTCACAAGCTCCCTCTGATCGCTGCACAGAGGCCCAAAAGCACCCAAGATCCAGATTTCTATGAAAAATAAATAAAGGAACCAGAAGAACCCGAGAATCAGTTTGAAACAAGTATGCGATGTAGATCATTTGCCATTAGAGTTCATTCAGTGGAATGCGAAAGCAATAAATTGTCTTTCACGCCTGCTACCATTTCCTATACACACACACACACACACAAACACAAACACAAACACTGTGAGAGATTATCAGAAGCGTCTCAACTGGCCGTCCCACACTGCGCAGCTCCATATTTTATTTATTTATTTTTTCACGGACTGGCGACCAGGAGTTTACGAGCACTGCATTATCACCTACTGCGCTGACCGTCCTACCCCATCCCCCTCTTCTCCAACTGCAGCGATCCCACCAGAACAAAGGAAAGTCCGTCATGACATCTAGATACGCTCATTAGACACACCGCAGTGACGCCTCATTTCTCGTGTCGACCTACCTACCTACAGCGTGTGTGCGACCAGGAGCTAAAAACCATCCCAATTCAAGCTGGTAAAACCACACCTGCCCTAAGAGGACGCGCGTTACAGGATCAGTGATCTCACGCTAATTTGAAAACGCGCGGAGCGAAATATCCACCCATACACACCCTCTGAGATAAAAATACACTCCTCGAATGCGTGAGATCATTTGCCCGCCTCACTCTTTTTTTCATTTGTCTACATTTAATTGGACATGCTGGTGCTGTGCCAGACCTTGAGTAACAGCTGGAGGGAGGGACGTGGTTTGGAGCACACAGGACACCCAGGTCTCGCACTCAGACCATGACTGAGAACACAAGCGGAATCTCGAACAAGGTGTGTGCATGTGGGGCATGGTAAAACACGGTGATCTCCAGCCTGACCCGAGTATCCTGACAGCAGAACCTCGACTGCTTTATATAAGCCATGAGGTCCAGTAACTAGTACGTGTTGAGTAAAGTGTGCTGAGGCTAAATGGAAGACTCAGTACTGGGAAACGGCACCCGCGCTCACCAGATGGGTTTTTAAACAAAACCGTGCTGAAGAAGCGAATGTATCGACCATGTGTGTTTACATATGGGCTACTTGTTGACGTGTGTACACGGGAAGAGTGTTGACTGGCTTTATTTGTGAGGTTAAATCCCTTTAAAAACCATCTTTTCGGTAACACTTGGCTGTAACGTGGTTCATGGAGCCGTTTTTCAATAAAACTGACACCAAGTAAACTGTGGTCTGAGTGACTACCACAGGGATTATATGCCAAATAAATAAATAAATAAATTAATAAATAAACAAACAGGCAGATAAACAAATAAATAAAAAGGATCGTCCATATGAAGCAATAGGAGGTTTAGTCAAACCTACTATCCAAACAACACCCGGTCCTGAAGAGACATCTTTGCCTTCTTTGTCATCTTTGCCGTGCTGTGAAAGCTCGTCGGAATAATAATTGCAACCAGATTCTGAGGATTCGACTGCATGTGCCTAATTCTGGAGAACCTGATGACGTAGCAGAGACTGCCATGATATACAGCACTTCTGGCAGTCCGTGTTGGTTATACAGTGAACCGCAAGCCTATCGCGGGGGTTCCGTTCCGCTGCCGCCCCCCCGCGATAGGTGAAATCTAGGAAGTAGTGCCGTCACATTTATTTAAATTATTTATATATATTGTATATTAAGGCTTTATAAACTTTTCCCACACTCTTATAAACACGTCCTATGCTCTTAAACACTTTCTACACTCTTAAACAGACATCATTTTAATACCATATAAAATTCTACATGTGTACTTACTGCCGGTGAGGTCACTTCCTGTTTACATCCTGTTTACTAGCTGAAGCAGAAGTGGCGTACACCGCCACTGTGTATTCATCCGCTGATGAAATACAGCGCATACTGTTTTATTTTGATTTAAATGTTCTTTTAATGTTTGAATTAACATTTTTTTAAAATTATATTTTATGTTCCAGAGTCCCGCGAAAGCCAGCAATTTTTTGACGTGCTGTTATTATGCGACGCTGCAAAGAGATCATTGAACCGATTTCGATTTCACAGAACTTGGAACTATTGAATTCGTCACCAATGCAGACTTTGCACCTGAAAAAGCAACTTTGCTCTGAAAAACACGCTATACAAGAAATGGTTAAACAGGAGTTCAGCTAAATACCAGAAAGACCAGAATAAATGATGCGGATATCATCAGGCCTGTTGTTACTATTAGCTCATCAGTGAGCTAGGAGTCATTGCCAAGATCTTCGAGGAGTCAGTTAGGTGTGAGAAGCTCCCTGCTGTTGACTTCTGTTACAGTCACGTAAGTTGTCTAGTGTATAGCCACATATGATATGAACACGAGCTTCACTGGAACATGCCCAAGCAGGTTTTCTGTAAAGTGGCTTTGTCACGAACGGGAAACAAGTCACAGGGTTTTTTTTGTTGTTGTTGTTGGTTTTCTTTCTTTTTCTTTTTTTTTTTTTTGAAGTATTCTTAACCTATAAAGCTAAATCCTCCATCAGATGCCTATAGGAGTTTCCCACGATGGACTTTGATCCAGGTGTGTGTCTCAGCATTAATTATTGGACCATTAAGATCATGGTGTGGTCAGGGCAGCATAGTAACCCTGCTTTACCTCAGTGTCATGCCAGCCACAACACCCTGCATTCCTCGTGGGGTTTTTATTTGTCTGTTTGTTTTTTGGTTTTCTGGCAGGGTGTTAACAATAGTGCTTAAACTAGGAACTCATGGATCCTTAGGGAACATTACATTACGTTATATTACAGGCATTGAGCAGACGCGCTTATCCAGAGCGACCCACAACAAGCGAAAAGTCAGGTCCAAGAACAGTACAATTTCAAGAGGGGAACGCCCCTTAACCCTGCTCTGGTACCAGGAAAAAGGTCCCATTCTTGGTACCGTGGGGTCAGTTTGACCCCATGGTGAAAAACACGCTATATGACCAGAATAACACCACTTTAGTCCAATATTTTGTTTTCCTGGAAATAATACGGTACGAGGATGTGTTATAAAATCCAAACTGTATTACACAACGCTTCATGTGCGAGTCTCTGCTTATTTCACCCCACTGTAGGCAAACATGTCAGGCAGGCGAGGTCAAGGTCAAGCTCACTAATCAAACCCATGGTCCAAAGAGGTCAGGGGTCACACCGAGCCCATGGTACCACCAGAGCAGGGTTCAGCTCGACCCATCACCCTGACTTCTGTGTAACTGCTGTTGGTGCTTTAAATAAATCAGTCTGAGGGATTAATCCCGCACCCAGGTTTACTATCCTCCCTACAGCGAGCTCGCCAAATATTTAGACGTCTGAATGAACGCTTTGTTTACATATGACGTCATGGGCATCGCCACAGAACTGAGTCGCGCGCGCGCGCCCCCCAGACCATGTGTCCCTTTTGTTTATGTTTATGTTTATGTTTATGTTAAGGTTGGGGCAGCGTGAAGCTCAGTGCACACGTACCTTCCACCCAGCGGAGCTGTTGCTGTCTCCTTTGTCTTTGAAGTAGGGGACATTTCTCACCATCCACTCATAGATCTGGGACAGAGTCAGTCTTTTGTCCGGCGTGCTCTCTATGGCTTTGGTGATGAGGTCTGCGTAGGACAGGTTCCCCCAGGCGTTCCTGCGGGAGGAGGACTTGCGTGGGGTCTGCTGCTGCTGCGGCTCCCGCTCCCCCTGTCCCGTCACCCCCGCGGCGCGCGCAGGAGCCTCCACCTGGGGCTGCGCTCCCGCCTGCTCCTGCTCCGCGCTCGAGCGCACTGCCTCGGGCCTGCCATCGTCTCCGTGGGCACTGACAGCCATCGCGCTGTCCTCCTCATCGTCCTCCTCCTCCGGGATGATGGACGTGTCGCTGGATCCGGGCTTGGCCGAGCCGGACTCCGGGAGCGGCCAGGTGCATGACCTGGGCCGCTTCTGGGGCTCAAAGTCCGGGTCTATGGCCACGTCCAGGCTGGACACGGGCTCGGGGGACGCCGCCTCAGCCATCGCGACCTGCAGACTGGAGCTGCGCGCGTGCAAGTTCAGACACGGAGTGGCGCGCGGGTAGAGTGGCGTGCCATGAACGCGTGCCGACGATCTGCAGAGAGAACACGCACACACACACACACACACGCGCGCGCACGCACGAGTCAGGCTGCAAACGCCACGTGCTTTCTGCACAACTCTGCACTGTTTACAGTCCAATATGAGGAATTCTAGTTCTTATGGCGCGCGCGCGCACGCACCGTTCCCCGGGACCCGCTCAGATCCCGCAGCCTTCCCCGCACCACGGCGTTCCTGCGGCGCGCTCGCGCTCGCACCGAGCCCTGATGTAATGCAAGCTGTGGCGTCTGTCACGCGCACTTCGCCAATGGCCCCGGAGAGCGCGCCGCGACGTCACCAACACCATCCCATTCCGTCACACCTCCACGCGCTCTCAGCGGCACCGGGATTACAACCCAAACAACAACAAACAACAACAAAAAGAAAAACAGCTGGAATCAGTGGTTGCGCAGAGTCCGATGAGCTGACCGCTGGCTGGGGGGGGGGGGGGGGGGGG
>JAQMCW010000012.1:20445936-20458555 GCA_030068335.1 Chrysichthys cranchii
TTGGTAGCCATCCACAAGCTTCTGGTTGAATCTTTGACCACTCCTCTTGACAGAATTGGTGCAGTTCAGTTAAATTAATGTAAACGAACGGACGGGGGGGTCACGCAAAGTGTTGTGATGGAACCGCTGTGTTCTCTGAGTCATGTGCAGTAGTGTGCCCAGAGTGGAATTTTTCAAAATAAGAGACCCAGGAACCTAATGAAAATAAAATAACTACAAATTTCAGAAAGATTATTATTGTTTCGCGGCCCGGTACCAAAAGACCCACGGACTGGTACCGGTCCGCGGCCTGGTGGTTGGGGACCCCTAACTTAGCAGATTGTAACCTAAAGCAGTGAGCTGAAGTCTGGATTTACAACAAGACCTTAAGATGTCTGAGAGAGCAAATCTGACACCAAGTAGCAGGACGATTTCAGAACCTTGCTTCACAGGTTCATTGTGTAGATTCTGTTGGTAGTAGCTTGATTGCCATTTGTCAGCAGTTATTTTTGTAGTTGTTTGTATATTACCTTAGTAATGCAGAGTCATCCAGCTAACCTCTAAAACCTATGAGCTTAATGCTTTTTAAGGTTCTTTTTAGTGAGAAATTTAGTTAACTGCTTTAGGCCCCGATATTCGAACATCACTATTTGTGATTCTCCTCAGTCTCTCATATGCAGAAAGTCAGAGAAAAAGAAACCTTTTGTCTTGTAATGTTTTGACAGAGAGCAGTACAGATTTAATGTTCACTGTCATGCGAGCGTGTGGTCCGATATAAAGCTCACAGGAAAAGCAGAGATGGAACAATTTTATATGACAGCGGACACCAATCAGATATGGTGACGCATTAGGGGCGTACAGGTATGCTGCTTTCCCTTTAGCCATGGCTTGACCATGAGTTGACCATGTTTCAGGAAAACAAGCTGGAAATCCATTGCCAGCAATTAGCGATACAAGTTTTCGCCAGGTAAGCCAATGTTAGCAATGCCAGCTGGTAACAACACATTAAGTGGTATTTTGCACATAGAAACACCTTCGACACATGTCCGCAGCTAGAGAGTGGAAGGTGCTGAGTGTATGACTGATTTAATGAGACACAAATAAGACGTGCTGATAAACAGTGGTATTAAAGCTTTCCCTTCATGTTGATGTGCAGAGCAGCCATCTTGCATTTGGAAGTCAGGGTCGGTGAGATAGGTTCGTCCGACCTTCCGAGTCAGAAATCCGACTTCACGGGGCGTTCCAGTTGACGTTTCCAACTGAGAACTCTGAAAGAAACCCTGACTTCTTAGTCCAAATGGAGCCTGCCATTAGGCCTAGCACTCACAATTTCTGAAGAGTTTCTCACACTTGGTTAGGCTTTGTGGGAGAATTCAGCTTATGTATCTTGTGCTCAGTATCTGTTTTCATCCCTGGGCTGGAAAGCATCTAGTGATGGCAGACATTGTATAATCATGCCATTAAGTCAACATGGAAGAAATGATTCAAAATGTAAGAACCGTTTGGGAAGCCTGCTGATCAGAGGATTTGGCTGTGATTAGATCTTATAATGATGATGGGTTTTTTCTTGAAGCAAAATTAAGGTCCTACTAGAGTCAAAAAGCCCATGAGGGAAGACTAGCTTCTAGGATGACGTTACAGTAATCACTACATCGCGGTTCACGTCATGCCCGCGGCTATTCGTGGATTTTTTATTTAGAATATATACCTTTTTTTGCGGCTTTCCCTGATATTATAAAATATAAACATGAATTAAAATGGAGTAAAATATTAATAATATATAAAATACAGTACAGTGTAGATCGTATTTAGACAAGAGACAAAGAACACATAGCATTGTTTACAAAAACGCAGTGTGGGGATACTGAAAGAAAATATGGCTGGAGGAACAAGTCTGGCCAATCAGAATGCCCTGTTCATTTAACCTTGGTTGTGATTGGCTGCTGGCTACGATGCATACAGTTGGTGAGAAGCAAACCAGCATTCGCCAACATCCAGTTGTTCGCCCGTAGCAGTACTCGCTATAAATGTGATGTTTCTACGAATTCGACACATAATTCTATGACCGAGTATTAGGGCCACACATGAAGAAAGATTTTTTTTGCCATGACGAGATTAAAGTCGAAATTAGATGTCGACTTTAATCTCGACATTCAAAACTAGTTCGGAGAGAGAGCAACCACTGCACACCTGCAGGATCAAGCAGCTTGACCAGTTGTCTTATTGTATTTTGCAATCCAACATAATCTCTCTGTATGGCACACAGGTGTAACCATCGATGTCCTTGCATCTGCCCATTTCCAGCAATTTGTTTGCAGGAATGCGGCCACTTCTTCCAAGTTTGTACGATTTCTCCTTCTGAACAAATGAAATTTTCGGCACAACCTTTTCAGCGTCCTTACACTAATGATCACACTGTGGTTCTGCGCTAAAACAGCGAGGGTTTCTTTATCGCTAAACCCGATTCTGAAGTACAATTTGACCAAATCATCCACACGAGGCATGTTGAGTCGTCGGCCAATTGATCGGTCTGAGTTCAACTTTATTCTCGACATTTCGACTTTAATGTCGACTTTAATCTCTTCATGGCAAACTTTTTTTTTCTTCATGTGTGGCCCTAATACTCTGTTGTAGAAATCACCTCGCTATATGCTCGCAAATGATTTTTTATTTTTTTTTTTTTTCTGTGTGTAATCGTGTCTAGAAAGTGTTTAAAGAGTGTGGGGGGGATCATTTAGGGCTTAAACTAGTTTTTAAAAAAGCATTGAGGGGTAGCGTTCGTGTTTGGCACATTTTCGTCTTTCGGGGGAAGTTTTGGAACGTAACCCCCCACGAAAGACAAGGGATTACTGTACTAACAAATGAAACGTCAAGCGGCAGTAGTCCAGCACGTTTCCATTTCGTGTCATTCAGGTAGCAGAGGTTATATATGTCTATATGTCTGCCAGATTGTGTATCATTAGAGATTGATGCGTTACTGGTGAGCGGGTGAGTCAGGACAGGGTTTTTGACTCCATACACACTTATTTACAAGCAGTATAGTTCCAGTTGGTGAGGAAGTTGACATCAGTTCTCTCCCACATGCTTCCCTATTGTAACACGTTCTCTTGCCCCTGTGGTAGGAGGTGGTGGTAGGTCAGAGTGGCAGTTTTAACCTGGTGTTTTTCTTCCGTTATGGGATACAATCATTTAAAGGTGCAATAGTCAATTTTGTGATGCTTAAACTAATAACATTACATTACAGTCATTTGGTAGATGCCCTTATCCAGAGCAACTTACATTTTTTTTTGTGTCATTTATACAACTGAGCAGTTGAGGGCCTTGCTCAAGGGCCCAAGAGTGGTAGCTTGGCAGTGCTTGGATTTGAACTCCTTACCTTCCAATCAGTAGTCCAGTGTCTTAACCCCCTGAGCTACCTCCTGCCTACATAATACTTGTGTAAAATATGATGCATATTGCTTTTTTTTTTTTTTTTTTTTTAATAATTGTTTACAAAATAAATAAATACATTTTAAAAACCCATTTAAATGTCATACCCGCACGTGTCAACGTTAGGGCTCTAACAGTTTGACAAATCTGACCAAACGCGCCTTTAAAGGGAATTGGCTCGGCTGACTGGAGTGAAACATGATGTGGTCTTCTGCTGATGTAGCCGATCCACCCCAAGGTTTGATCTTTTGCTCATGCTGAGATACTCTTCTGCTCACCATGCTTGTAAAGAGTGATCGAGTCACGGCCAGCGCAGACCAATCTGGCCATTTTTCTCTGATCTCTCTCAACAAGGTGTTCCAGCCACAAAACTAAATCGCGCTGGATGTTCTTTGTTTTCCATGTACTTTATGTATATGTAAACAGTATGGACTGCTGCATGGGAAAATCCCAGGAGATCAGCAGTTTCTGAAATACTCAAACCAGCCCTTCAGGCACCGAAATCACTGAGATCACATTCGTTTCCATTCAGATGTTTGACTTGTTCACGCTTTGTGACCATGCTGAGCAGAAAAGCATCTCGCAACACTTCAGGCAGATCACCTCATGTTTCACTGCTGTGAGAACAAGAACCGGAGTCTGAGTTTCATCGATTAAAAAAGACCAAGCAACACTCGCAAGGTTTCCGTGTGCTAAATATCCCTTGTTCCGAAAACGCTATTTACATGGCTAATAAAAATGAAGATTCCACTAATATTCCTGTTTGCATGCTGCTCTACATACTCTGATTGACACAAACTGTTATCTAGCTGGTTTGTGTACAACGCTCAGAGCTGACCGTAAACGGGTATGAGGCCACGTGTCATCGTAAACTGGTGTTAAAACCTCCAATGGAGTCAATATTCCTAATGCACTGTATACGTGTCCAAAGAATGCTCCTGAAACCCATGTAATACTGGCATATCCCACGTCTTGATTGCAAAATACTAAATTCGGAACTTCCAAACGGAATACGCTGTTTACATGACCCGTATGAAATTCCGAATAGAACCCTCATCCAACCCTAGCTTTGCTGAAAACATAATGAGCCTCCTATTTGTACGGATCTTTGTTCTGTTAGAACGCATAAATAATGGAATCCTATTCAGCTACATCCCCTATGGCTAAAAGATTATTGTGTGTGTGTGTGTGTGTGTGTGTGTGTGTGTGTGTGTAGACAGATCAAAGATTCTATTAGCAGTAGTAGGCTAATGTTTATTTATAAAATGTTTCACTTTTGCTATGTCTACGCCTGACTACCCTGGAGCATCTGGGCTGAGAAAACAGTTTTGGAAACGCTGATGGCCCTGTTTTACTTTGAAAAGCTTTTAGTGTGGATGAGGGAACACGTAGACTTTTGGAAAAGCAGACGCAGACATCACATTCACTTCCTGATTCTTACACCACAGTGAACTGCTGTTCTACAACTAAACTGACCACATAACACATGGATGTAGATGTGGGTTGTTATAATGGCACTATCTGTCACCCAAATGAGGATGGGTTCCCTTTGGAGTCTGGTTCCTCTCCAGGTTTCTTCCTCTTGTCGTCTCAGGGAGTTTTTCCTTCCCACCGTCGCCACAGGCTGCTCATCAGGGACAGACATGTATCTATATATTTATATATATGCACTTATGGATATGTTTATTCATTAATAAGGCTTTAATTGGACTTTTTGTATTGTAAAGCTACTTTGCGACAATGTTCTGTTGTTAAAAGTGCTCTACAATTAAAATTGAATTGAATTGATTCCTGATTGGGTCTCATCAGTCACAGCGTATCCTTCCCTGATTTGTCACGTGATCCTTTCCTGGGAAGTAAACGAACGACATCGACCTCTGATCCCAGCGGTGACCCCAGCATGGATAAGGAATTACAAGCGTCGCCGACCATGTCGTCTTTGCTAGCAACTGTTGTGCAGTTAAATTCCGCGTTTTTATAATGCTCCAAATGCCTACGTGCCCAGGCAATGAGCTCTTGTTTGAGTGCTCTTCATCTCTTGATAAGACCTGGGGAAGAAAGGCAACAACGTCCTGACATGATGTGTGTGTGTGTGTATACATAACCAGACACACTTCCTCCTCCTTTAACTTTTAGCTCTGGAGAAAAACCTCGCGCTAAATATGCGTATGTCAGTACTCTAGTGCGTATACTTTTGGCGCTCCAGCGCGGTGTTATAAAGGCCTTAATGCTGATGCTTGGCCCCTTTCTGTGCTCCCTATCTCTCCCTCTCTCCCCCCGGGCTACACTCGTGTCTCTGAACCAAACCTTTAACTCGGCATGAGTCAGCATTTCCCCTGGTCAGATGTCTTCAGTGTTCAAGAGAGAGGGATTGACAGAGGGAGAGCGAGAGAGAGAGAGAGGGGTATCTTTTGAAACCACTTGATTAGGAAACCGGTAGCTTCTTAGAGATTTTGATTAAGTATTGTCAGCTGTTGCTGGCGCATACCTTCGAAACCAAGGAAGAACAAGAAGTAATTTCGTTCCTGACGCGGCCTGTACTTCAGGACGTAAAACGCTTCGCACAAAGGACACCGACAAGACGACTCGCGTTCGAAGACGTGCCCGCCGTGCCCCTCTCGATTGCGGCGATGCCTCTGCGTAGCTGATGAGTTGTGACAGACGCTCTCGCATTTGGCGGTGGACGGCGAGGACGGCAGGCTGGCTTTCCTATAGTATTTATAGCTTTCCTCTACCTACAGTGCGACACGTTGGCAGCCATTAGCAGCCCGAATCTAAAGCTACTGTACTTGATTAGCGTGTAATAATTAGCATATGCGTGTAATCAGCATTATTGTGTGCCAGGGAGCCTGCGCTGACCCTGTTTTGCATGAGGGAGTGCCCCGCTCATCCATCTCTCTCTGAGCCGTCGCTCCCTCGCTCCGCTTTCCGAGCCAGAGCTGTCAGGGTTTTTTTTTTATTTTTTAATTTATTTACTTCTGAAGTACTTGAAGAGGCGAGCGTGATCGCTGAAGTTAACAGCAACTCGTGCATTAATTGAGTAGATATTTTTTTCATGTCACACATCTTAGAAATGTGTGTGTGTGTGTGTGAGAGTGCATGAACGGCTGCCTTCTTAATCCTCTCATTGAGAGAGCGAGGAGTGAATGAGTGGTGCTGGTGAAGCCCATTTGAACCCCCTTCACCGATCTTACCCCCTACTGGATGACACCGAAGCCCCCTCATCCACCCCCCTCCGCTTTCTCTTTAGTTGACGTCTTGAAGATGAATATGAAAGCAGGAAAAGTTGTTACTATTTAGAGTCCGAGATTCTGCAGGATCCGTTGGTTGGTTGTTTTTTGCGTCTTTCTTCAATCCACGTTTGAGAGTCGTGGCTGTAGGTGTAAGAGCGTTACAATGGTAGCCAGTACAATGGCAGGATCATATCATTTATAGTAGAGCTGGCCAACAAAGAATAGTGTTATAATAAAAATTAAATCGAAGCAACAACTGCAGTACAAGAAACCGTGCCGGTGCTAGTTTGTCGTCGTCATCGCAGCTGACTATATGTAAATAATAATAATAATAATAATCATAATAATAATAATGCAGACATTGCTTATACACGTTATACGCATGATCTAAAAGTCGATGAATTTCAGCGCATTAAAAGTGTTATGCTTTGTTACCCGGGCTGTCTGTCTCTCTCTCTCTCTCACGCGTATATTTACAGAGTGAGAAAACGGATCGGCGTTCGTCCTGGCTCCGCTCGGCAAAAAAAACAAAAAATAACAAAAAAAAAGGCATGGGAGAGAACTTTGTTTACAGACAGGAGAATACACCCCACACCGCCATCCCCCCATCCCTCTTTCTCTCACCCTTCCTTTCACCTCCACCTCTTCATCCCTCTTTCGTTCTCTCCTCCATTTTCCAAACCCCCTCTCTCTTTCTCGTACTCTCGGCCATTAATAAAAAATGGCTTGCTTGCCTAGGCTGTCAGTCCCAGTCAAGTGTAATCCAAAGTCTACAGCATCCTCCCCGACAACTATTTTAATGGTAATGGGGGCCATATTGTATCAAGGCTACCATATCCTACTTGAGATGACAGTATCAAAAGTGGGAGTTGATGCTATGGGAACAAAGCGCGGGAGCAGCTTTTTGCCAGAGCTGGGGGGTGTGTGTGTGAGTGTGAGTGTGTGTGTTTGTGAGAGCGGGGTGTGAGAGAGACCGTCTCTGGAGGTGGGTTTTAAAAGGGGGGTCGGTTTGTACGCATCAAGTGCGAGTGCTCTTATTGTCCCTCTCCTCATCTCTTTGGAGATATGATGCGATGAGATGGCATTGTGCATCCATTTTTTGTGCTACTTTTATTTTGAAAACGAGACCGAGAGAAGGGCCGAGAGCCGAGATGTGCGCTCTTAAACTTGACTCGACGCGGCCCGCTAAAAGCTAATGCATAGCCGGCACCGAACCCTTACAGTGAGCGGGGTGACCTTTCAGCGCAGGGTGGTGGGTTTTTTTGTTTTTTTTTTCTTTCTCTCCCCTCTCTCTTTTCCTGCTCCCCTCTCTCTCTTCTTTTCCTAATGAGGACACGCCATTGTCCCCCAGCACACACATGCATCTCGGAGGGGGGGGACCCCTCTTCTCGGATCGCCATAAGCCATGTGGAGGCTTTTAACAGTGCTGAGGAGTGACTGAAAGAAGAAGCGCTTTTAGTCCATCTATCAGACAATCGCCTATTTCTGGCTGATGTGTATAAAATGGATAATCTCGTTCTTTCCGTTGGTGTCATGTCTGCCCCCAGCCCCACCCCCCTCTCTGTCTGAATGACAAAGTTTCATTTTGTAGATTTCTGTCGCTTTTTGTTTAGTTTGCCTGGTCGCTCATGTTTGGCGCATTATTATGATACAGCAACGACGGACGGATCATCTCCCTGATCGTATTTATCTAAAAGTAGTTCCGAAAATCCGTCCCCCTCTAGCAAACCGAGACGTTGCTAAGCACTGCGCCTTCGTCCGTGTGTGTTAATGGGGCTTCTGATGAACGCGTGTTAATGCTCTGTACATCCTAAAAACATGAGCTAGACTCCTAGGCTCGCACGTAACGTCGAGCAGGAGTCCGTGCGGCACTGTATATGTCAGGCCGCAGACACGCACTAGTGGTTTTGGTTGTTTGTTTTTTTTTTTTTCTTTTCCTCCAATTTCCCCCAACTTCTTTCAGTGCAGAGTTTATTCTAAAGAGCATGCATCTATGAAAACTTTTTGGAAAAAGTCAGTTGATGAAATAATAATCCGAAGGTGGCGGAAGAGTTATTTATACACCTGTAATTATGAACAGACCCAAACGCCCTAATTATCTGAACGTCCTCTTTCTCTTCTCTTGATCAACTTGGCAACTTTTTCCCGTCAACCAAATGTGAAAAAAGAGCGTTTTGAAGCGTGGACCTCTTTCTGCTCAGGATTTCATATAGGATCTCGAAGCACAAAGATACAAGTGAAGCTCTTCCTGTGCGTAAACCGTGCAGGCGAATGAACAGCTCTGTTTAAGTGTTTAACCAGGAAGTCAGCTTGTGCCGGTGTGGTTAACTGTTCGCCGCGTAATCAAGGCCTTTGTTGTGCGGTTTTGTTTGCTGCTTTCGTTCAACTCGTGTTTGATTGAGATCATTAAGGCAGCACTGAGGCCAGGCAGACACCAAAGAGCCCAGGTACACACAGCTGCCTGTGTACAGCCATGTAACGGAGTAAGAAAACTGTTGTTCGGATTTTTTTTTTTTTTTTTGGGCAACTAGTACGCAACTTGTCTAGCACTTTCTGGCCATGAGACGCCATGAGACATTGGAGCTTAAAGAAGCGTGTGTGTGAAGCTTGTGCCGGGTTTCTACAGAATTCCTACCTTACGTTAAACAATCACCTATTCATCAGCGGCATTCATCATGTGTAGAAGATCACAAAAAGCTCCTTTTAGTAAGCTGGAAGAAGGCGTCCGACTGTTTACGCATGATGAAGCATACTACTACTACTACGTAGGTAAAAACATGGGTACGAACAGCCAAGCTAATGTTAGCCCAATGTAGCAGAGTTTCCACTGCCGTTTTGTGTAAAATGGAAACGATCTTTAGGAAATTTCGCCAAAACACAATTGCGAATGGTCTTTTTCTCCACTCAGTGATGTTCTGTCATTAAAGCTGTTTTTTCTCCCCTCGCAACAGCTCTTAATCATGCGCGTTATGTTTTCCAGAACGATAGCATTTGTTTGTTCTTCATGTCATGTCGGCATCTTGAATGCGAAAAAAAAAGAAAAGTTTCCGTTTCAGTGTCGCAAAATACGGAGTCGTCTGAAAACCACCTTATGCGAGTGTAACATTTGTACAGTAAAACTCCCGAACGCGACGGTATCTGACCTTGTCGTTTTCGGTTTTCGCCGCAAAAACGACGAGAGAATTTTGCGTCAGAGGGCATGGGAAAATCCAGAGCTCCGCGTGATTTCCCTTTGTAAATGAAGATTTACACTCAGTTGGCGTTGGGCTTGCGCGTCGTTCAGTAAGAACCGCAGTTGAACTTAAAAAGGAGCTTATTGAAAGGTTTGAAGGCAGCTGCTTGACATTTTTAAAATGGAACATTTTTTAAAGCATAAAGGTTAGTAGGGGTCAAAAACGGATTAATCAGTTTCCAGTCATTTCTTCTGGGAGAAAATGATCCGGTACTCGTCAGTTTCGAATCTCATCGTGCCTTCTAGGACAAATTACCGACAAGAACCGGGGCAGTACTGTACTTGTATATTGTATTTATTTATTTATTTATTTATATTTTTTATTTATTTATTTATTTATTTTTTTGCGATATTTGAGTTTTTTAACTCACATTTCCATTCGCTTGCAGTTTCAAATCGCATGTTGAGCATTAATGGAAACACAGCAACTATGACTATTATAAGGCTAAAAACAAACCCAAACATTAGACGTTGCTTGCTCGCTTTACTGCAGAATGTGAGCAGTCCTACTGAAAATGTGAGAGTGGAGCTACTTCAAACCGGAAAAACGTCACAGTCCTGAGAGCAAGTATTGAAAGATGTCTTCACCCACATACACGTTTTCCATAGTTACCGTAAAATAGTGTACGCATGTAATCGATTATGTCCCAGTAATCCACATGGACAGTGTTGTTATCGAATTATTGTCACTTATCTGTGCATTTGATTCTGCCTTCATGAATAAATAGTTGGTTTTGGAGTTATCCAGAAAGTGCGTGAATTAGTCAATGATTCTGACGGCTCAGTGAGGATAAAGCGTTTCCTGTAGATGACCGAATGAACGAATGAACGTATACCTCCAGTACACTCGTGGCTTATCTTCATCCTGCAGGCTTCACATCTGCTCTCGACGCATGAGCAACAGACCCACCTTCTCAATAGCAGTGCTTTTTTGCTGAGCATTACAATGCAACATTATAGTGTTCACACACCGCGTGTGTGTGTGCGTGCGTGTATTGGATTACGCGATCAGTTGACCTAAGGATTAACTTATGTGCTTAGAGGAAACCACAGCTGAAATGCCCCCAAGGCGCTCCATAAACATTCTGTACAAGTGTAACCCTATCCTTTACAGTCCATAAGAAGACCTGTTCGTTCTCATCTGCTAACTGAGGGGTTAAAAGCGCACACACACACACGAAATTGATTGGCAAATTCTCAGGATCTACATTAGGTAATATTAAGCATTTGTTTAATCCCAATATATAATTGTTATTAAACAAGAATGGACCGAAAGGCCAACTCGGATCCGCATCATTTAATTATCCCGTGATTTTTACTCCTATATACGGAACCCAGGGAACAAGTCGCTCACCAAAGCGAAAGGAAATGCGCAGCAAGGACGGGCATGATTCGACAGAAGAGAGCAAAAAAGAAAAAAAAAGAAAAGGAGGACCGGGCTGGTAAAAGCTGGAGAGGGGTTTGAGGAAAGCAGGATGGCTGTGTTTCATCGATGTTGTTCATTGTGAACAAAGCTGAAGAGGCGCATTCAAGGGTGAGGACTGACTTATTATATCATTCAGAGAGCCGAGGATGGATGAGGATGGGATGATGAAGGACCAAAGTGTAACAAGGGAAACGATTCAGCCTTGTATTCTCAATTAGAGCCATGTTTTTTCTATTTATTTACTTATTTATTTTTTATTATTCCTCTCTCCCAATAAGCAGGCAGTCAGGACATTTGGCGACCGAGATATTCACTCATTCTCAGAAGTATTATTAATTTCCTGCGTTTGTGTGTGTGTGTGTGTGTGTGTGTGTGTGTGTGTGTGTGCGCGTGCGTGGTTTTTTTTTTTTTGCTCCAAATTGATTAGATCTCCTGTATGCCTCGCTCTCAGAGGCGTCTTCAGATTCTTCACCTTGTATCTTTTGTTAAGATTGAACATCACTTAGCGCCACACGTTTCAGAAAGAATAGGCAGGCCTGTCCGATTTTTGGTTCTGCTTTTTCCCTCCCGGGTTCCAGCCACACGTTTTCATTTCTCTGCATTTTGAGTGAATCTGCGTGTGTTTTTCCCCTTGTTCTCATCAGACGAACCTTCCCATCTTCAAGCTGAAGGAGTCGTCCGTCAGGAGGAGATACAGTGACTTCGAGTGGCTCAGAGGAGAGCTGGAGAGGGAGAGTAAGGTGAGCCATGAGCGAAGGCTTTAGGATTTGTTAATGAAGAACAATGCTTCACTCTTTGGAGCAGGAGGCCTGGTGCTTTCAGTTACAAACCCAGATGCAGTTTAAGTAATAAAATTAGACCATCTAGGAATTTCTCATTCCTGCCAGTGGCTATCTCTCTGTACAAGTCCTCCGTCTAAAGCACAAGTTCAACTCACTGTTCTGTAATATATTAGGACATGTCTATATTGAGTTATTGTATATATTTTATTTATTAATAGTTAATAATGATATAGTGATAACATTATGGTTATAATAATACTAGATATAGTTATGTATATTGTAATATGGGTAAATTAGAGATACAGTGAACCCCCGCAACATCTCGGTTCTCCTATCACGGGTTCAGTGCATCGCGCATTTTCAAATTTTGATTCGCGGAATTTTTTGGCTTTCGCGGGACTCTGGATTATAACATATATATTTTTAAAAATGTTAACTCGAACATTTAAATCAAAATAAACCAGTATGCACTGTATTTCATCAGCGGATGAATACACAGTGGCGGTGTACACCACTTCCGCTTCAGCTAGTAAACAGG